>MDKF010960601.1:0-22437 GCA_026770625.1 Nicotiana glauca
ACAGAGTCAATCTTTTCCTCGATTCGGGATTCAACCGGTGACTTGGGACACCATTAATCTCCCAAGTGGCGACTCAGAATTAAATAAAATAATCCCGTTTCGGTTGTCCTTTAATTGGAAAAACTCCCTTTTACCACGCCCTTCGCGGGGTGCGGTAGCGCCAAAAGGAGGTGTGACAATATTCATGTTGTTTTTGGCTAGATTGAGCTGAGCGTTGATGAATTAGTAAAGGAAAATCTGAATTGAGTATTGAATTGGTCAGATTGAGGTAAGTATATTGCCTAACCTTGTGTTGGGGACTTCCCCTTAGGGTTTGAGTCTTCTATGATAATTGTAGCTTGTGCACGCGAGGTGATGAGTGTGTGCTCGGACTTATTTCAGGGAAATTTGCCTCTAGGGTTCTTAGGTCCTTATGTTTATTACGTGCAAAGTATTCTGTCATGCTTGAGTTTCCTAATTGCTTAAATTACTTCTATATGCTCCATATGATGTTGCTAATTTTCCTCTAATTCTTACGTGTTACTTGGCCCTAATTGCCTTAATTGAAGTGATTGCCTTCCTTATTGTTTTGATACTTCTTGATTGTGAGTTCCCCTATGACTTCGTGAAAATATGTTACATGTCCATCTGTTGTGGTTTCCGGTGTAATTATTACGTGCTTATTGTGTCTTGTTGCTTTGTTAATGTTAGTATGCTTCTTGGTTTCCTTTTCGTGATCCTTATTATGTACTATTCATGCTTTAATTCATGAGCATTCATGTTGGACCAAGCTTATGGTAATTCCTTGGTATTTGACCATTGTTGAGTATTGACTCAAGTTGGGATTCATTCTGTGAAGTTAATTATTGGGACAAGATTGGTTATTGTGATTCCCTTTCCGGGATGTATTGTTTATGATATGTTTTCCCTTGTCGGGATATTATTGTTTACGATATTCTTTCCCTTGCCGAAATATTTTTATTATACTATTCTTTCCTTGCCGGGATTCTATTGTGATTTTATTGATTCCCTTGCTCGAATTGCTTTGTGATTGTTGCTCGGGTAAGGAAGAGTGTAAAAGCACGAAGGGTGATGTTGTACCGATATTGTAAACTTAAAAGTACGAAGGGTGACCCTGCCATGATATGAGTGATAATGCACGACGGATAATATCGTGCCATGATTATGTGAGGTAAAAGCACAAAGGGTGATGTCGTGCCATTGTATGAGTGATCATGCACGAATGATAATGTCGTGCCATGATTACGTGAGGTAAAAGCACAAAGGGTGATGCCGTGTCGAATATGTTGATTCTTATGGTGAGAACGAGAGTAAAAGCACGAAGGGTGATGCCATGCACTTTCTATTTTCTATGCTTATTTGTTGTTACCAATTCAAGTGTTTTAATTGTTCAGATTCCTTTACTGTTGTGATCCATTTGGATAGAACCCCATAGTGTTTTCAATACTTCACCGTATTTGTATGTATATTTCAATACTTAAAATTTCAATAGTTGTTTCATTTTTAATTCAATTAGTTACTCAATTTAATTTCCTTAAACCGTCTGAGGTTGTATTTTACTTAAAAAGGAATTTCTACTAAGTTAATTTTTTAAATCCCTTGTTAAAGGTAATAATTCATTTGATGTTGTGTTTTAATTGAAAATGGTATTTTCTTTATTCAAATGATTTCTAAAAATAACTTCATTTTTTCTAGCTGAGTTCCTAATTAGTTTAGAAGTTGTACTCTACTTTATGTTATGTAAATGAAACTCCTTGAACATCTTAATTGCATTGGTTATGGAATCTATGTACTGTGTAACATGAGAATTTTGTTGTTCAAAGAGAGATAGAAATAGGTGGGAACAAGGTGCTCGGGGTGCTAAATATTTGGTAATTGAGCTTATGATATGAAACATCGAGTTTGAGATGGCTGGAATTGTGCACCAGAAATAATATGATTTATTGAGCTGACATCGCCTTCCTTGTTTTAGTGCATTTTTACTTGTCGTTGTTCTGACTATGTTAGTGTTTATTTATTTGGTTATCTTTCGTTTCCATCCGTGTTTTCCTTTATTGTTTCTACTGATTGTAGTTTGTTCTTTCCCTACCGTTGATATTACTTTATCATTGTTAGGTTGATAGTTTATTATCATATATTGTACAATTTATTTGACCAGTAGGTGTCTGGACTGTTCCTAGTCACTACCCCACCGAGGTTAGTCTTGATACTTACTGGGCACCGTTGTTGTTTGCTCATACTACATTTTGTACATTTTTTTGTACAGATCCATGTATTTGGTCGGTAGTAGCTGTGCGGGTTGTTGCGGTGGAGACTCAAGGTAAACCTGCTACAGCATTCGCAGGCCTCAGAGTCACCTTCATTTGTACTTATTTCCATTTGTTCTTTTTGTTTCGGAATTTTTATATATTTATTTTGTATAATTACCTTTAGAAAGGCTTCTGACTTGTACCACCGATTTTGAAAATTGTAATTTGATTAGAGTAATTTTATTTAAAGTTAGTAAATATCAATGTTATTTTAGTTAATGTTAGGCTTACCTAGTTTAGAGACTAGGTTCCATGACGACTCCCTTAGAGGGATTTTTGGCCGTGAGAAGTTGGTATCAGAGTTCTAGGTTCATAGGTGCTTCGAGTCATAATCAGGTTTAGTAGACTTTTGCAGATAGGTACAGAGACGTCTATACTAATCTTTGAGAGGCTACAAAACTGTTAGGACAATCTCACTTGTTTCATTCCTTATCGTGCGATATTGATTCAGCTCGAGGTATATAACTTATGTTCCTTTACATCCACTCCTTTGTAACATTACGCTCTCAGTGTCCGCTATGCGCCAGTAGTTCGTGATGCTGCAGATGGGCTTCGAGTGAGTTGGGGATGCTCAATCATTATCTTAATGTGTTGTCCATACTAAAGATATAGAGGTATTGAGAGACTATTCAACTGTTCATATGGATATGCAGCGGTTTCCGACATCTTATTGATGAGTGTGATCTTGGGAATGTTTAATTGGTTAACTAGTCGTCACGATTGTGGCAAGGTCACGAGGTAGGTGTTGATTGGGGATAGTTGGTGGTACTGGAGTATTTTGTGATTTGTGTTGTACGAGCTATGAAGGTTAGGTTTGCGGATCATCAGACATTATTTACTATGGTATCGCGCCAAGTGGAGGAGTCCATCAACGACATTAAGATTACAGAGTCAGACTTACATCCGTTTTGGCCTGAGTATTTCTACGTCATTAGTGGGTCTACATTTTAGCATCAATGGGAGTTGGAGGAACAACTTCAGACTCACCCAAGATCTATTTAGCGTAGGTATCATGGTTGCAGCATAACGGGGTGCTTCATAGGAAAATGCGGTGGTTTATGAGCTTCTGGCTATGTGGTTCGTGTAAGGATCATCTATATTTGGGACTTTGATTGGTATTATTGCATATTGACTATCGGAAGAAAGTGGGTCAGCCATATGGTATTCGGTCAGAATAGTGATAAGTAATTGGTCCTTGAAATAGGAATTCTCTACAGGTATTTATGCCAGCACTCTTGGATTGGACGGTTTGTATGACTCGTTTGAGTTGAGAAGGTGTGTTCCTGATGGCCTAGTGCATGGGTGCGGATCTCGGAGGGTTCTCGCTGGTTCGGCAATGACTTGAGTTAGCTTTCTACTATGGTCATAAGGAATATGCGGTACATTGTAGCTTTCCCCCGAATAGGTATCAAAAAGTAATTGAGTTTTGGCATTGTTGGCAATTATATATGAAGAGTGTGCATTTTTTGAAAGGACCTTGAGTTTTGGTTTGCTGTGTGTGGCTGGTAGCGTGGTGATTACTAGGTGTTGAGGCTTTCGAGGTTCATGTTTTGGTACATGGCATGAAACTTTATATGGGTACTTCAGTAGAATAATAGGGTGTGAGTGATATATCAGCCATTTTATTTGCTTAGTTGAGTTGGGTATGGAAATTTTTGTATTTTGAAGGTTTGGGGCTAGATGCCTTAATATGTTGACTAATTCCTATTTTCAGACTTTGAAGAAATGTTGAGAATGGGATAATTAATAGAATACATTACTGATAAGTTGTTGTGGATCTTTTGAAGCATATTTATCTAATTGGGAAGAATCAAGATTTGGTTTAGACTATTTGAAAGATCAGCGAGAATATGTATTTTGTATCAGGTCAAGTTTGTGTGCTCCTGTGAGATTGTAATTTTGGTTATGTTCTAAGGGCAAAATGGACATTATTTGTGCCTCTGGCCTATATTATGTGTTTCTCTCTTATGTTGTGGTGAGTTGTGAGGTTGTACGATTATTCCCCATGCATGTTGTAACTCTGTTCAGGCCTTATGGCAAGGCGGCCGAGATAGCCATCGTGATGTTGATTTGCTCATTGCAACTTATATGTGCTTGCTTCTCTCATATTTTATTACTTATATTCATTGTCCCCACAGTTTTACTTGTGCACTCTGATGTGCCAGATATCCATATTTTTGTAATCAACGGACCCGGACATTTTCGCTTTATGAGTATTTAGTATTGGGTTGCGCGCCACAACGGATGTTTTATGGGGTACCCTTTCATTATGTTAATTTGGTTTTGTGTTGTGTCTCTCCGGGATGATTTGATGAACAACTATACTTTTGTTGTCACACATGTTGTACTTGTTAGATAATTCTTATAATTGTCTTTCCCTTATTTGTGCTGCATAATTTAGTTATTGCTAGTTAGTTTAGTGTACAAACTGTGAAGTGTGAGAATCTGTGTGGTTCCGTGATGAGTTGTTAGTTGGGCTGCTTGTATTGGCTGATATGAGGTTCTAAAACTTGAGATTGGAACTATGGTATTGAGGGTGAGTAGTGTTTTGAAATAAGAGGGTGTTTCTGCTAAGATTTGGGTAATGGCCCTTGGCGGGCGAGAGAGTTTCTTGCTTGTTGACTTCATGAGCGGCTATGAATTTCTGAATGTTTCTTTATCATGGGCAGTGTTGTGGAAGTCCGGAACAATGTTGTATTTAACGTGAAGTGTATTGCCGGCATCTAGAGTGTTATTTGAGCAGCTATAGTGGTTAGAGGTTATTGCTTCGAGTATTTGAGCTGCGTGTATCAGCATGTGATTGTATTTTGGATTCGAAATTTTGGCTCGATTCAGCTTGTTCGGGTGTGATCAGTGTGATGATATGGAACTTGGGTCCTATGATGAATTTCAGATGTAGAGGTTTGGGTTCTGTTCTAAGGTTATGGACTAAGAAGGAGATGAGACCTTTAGTTAAGTGGCATTGTCAATTCTGCATAGGCTGGGTGATGGGGAAACAGCCCCAAGTGTATGTATGGTGAGCTCATGCAGTGGTTTGATGAATTTGGAAGGACTTCGGGCACGTTCGAGGACGAACATATGTTTAAGTGGAAGAGGATGTAACGACCCGACTAGTCGTTTTGAGCAATTGCATCTGGTTTGGCAGTTTGAGGTCAAGAGCAGCTTCACATTGTGTATATTGACTTTTGTGCAGGGTTGGATTCAGTTTCCCGATGAATAAGAGTCGAATTGGAGAGAAGGAATATAGTTCTAGAAGCTTAAGCGGAGAGAACTTCATCGAAATTTGACTTTTGAGTAAACGGATCCGGGATGAGTTTTGGATGATGTCAGTAGCTTTGTATGGTGATTTTTGACTTGGGTGTGTGTTCTAATTTGGATCTGGAGGCCCGTATGGTAATTTGAGGCACTTCGGTGAAAGTTGGAAAAGTTGAAGTTTGGAAAATGGAAAGGTTTGATCCATAGTTCACTTTTTTATTATGGAGGTCGGAATACGATTACGAAAGTTGGAACATCTCCGTTATGTCATTTGGAACTTGCCTGCAAAATTTGGTGTCGTTTGGAGTTGATTTAATGTGGTTTAGACGCTTGGTTGCAGTTCTAGAGGTTCTTGAAGTTCATATTGATTTTCATCCGTTTGGGCATTTGATTCATCGTTTTAGCATTGTTTAACGTGATTTGAAAGTGGGGCTAGGTTCGTATGATGTTATGGGATGTGTTGGTACATTTGGTTGAGGTTCCGGGGGCCTCAAATGAGTTTTACGTAAGTTTTGAGCGAGACTGGACATTCCGAAACATAAAAAATAGTTCTAATGCTTAAATATTTGCTGGGGGCAGAAGTCTTATTGCTGAGGCGGCAGTTTTTTCGCTGAGGCGGTGGGATTACCGCTTCAAATGGTCCACGGTCCGCGGTGAGGAAGAATCCGCTGGTTCACTTGTCTGATTTCGGAAGCCTATATATTTTTATCTACAAGGAATTTGGAGATCATAAAAATTCAGAAGTTGTAGCCCTTTGTGTCTAGTTTTCAGAAAGCTAATGAAATCACAATTTGGATATTTGTAGAGAATTTTATGGCCAAAATACTAAAGCATGTCACTATAGTCAATATATTTTCACTGTAGCGGTGGATTTACAGTGGTCAGCGGTGATGGACCGCGCTCGGCGGTGGTTTTTCCGCGGTCAGTAGTGAAGGAAATCTGGGAGGTGTATTTATTGTGCACTATAAATACAATATTTTAGGGTTTTATTTCATATTTTTACCTAGAGAGCTCAGGTCTTTTAGATTTTTCGAAGGTTTTTCAAGAAGTTCATCAAGGTAAGTGATTCTAACTCAGATTTGGCTAAAATACATAAATCTATCATTTGATTCGTGACTTGGGATGGAATTTGGGAAAAATTGTGAAATCTTTCAAAAATGTAAAATGATGATTTGAAGGTCCAAATGGTATTGGAATTGGATAATTTTTGTATGGGTGAACTCGCATCGGAATGTGTATTCGGTTTTTATAAGTCTTGACGGGTTCCGAGGTGCGGGCCCGGGGGGTTGACTTTTGTCTAGATTTGTATGGGTGAACTCGTATCGGAATGGGTATTCGGTTTTTATAGGAATCATAGTTTTGTTAATTGGAATTGTTTTCTCTTGCATTGGTAGATGTACTAAAGTCGTTTTTGACTAGATTAAGCTGAGTGTTGTTGAATTGGTAAAGGAAAAGCTGAATTGAGTATTGAATTGGTCGGATTGAGGTAAGTATCTTGCCTAACCTTGTGTGGGGGACATCTCCTTAGGGTTTGAGTCTTCTATGCTAATTGTAGCCCGTGCACGCAAGGTGACGAGTGTGTGCTCGAACTTATTTGTGGGAAATTTGCCTCTAGGGTTCTTAGGTCCTTATGTTCATTATGTGAAAAGTATTCTGTCATGCTTGAGTTTCCTAATTGCTTAAATTACCTCTATATTCTCCACATGATGCTGCTAGTTTTCCTCTAATCTTACTTGTTACTTGGACCCTAATTGCCTTAATTGTAGTGAATGCCTTCCTTATTGTTTTGATACTTCTTGATTGTGAGTTCCCCTATGACTTTGTGCAAATATGTTACATGTCCATTTGTTGTGGTTACCGGTGTAATTATTATTTGCTTATTATGCCATGTTTCTTTGTTAAGGTTACTGTGCTTCTTGGTTTCCTTTTCGTGATCCTTATTATGCACTATTAATTCTTGACTTAATGAGCATTCATGTTGGACCAAGCTTATAGTAATTCCTTGATATTTGACCTTTGTTGAGTATTGACTCAAGTTGGGATTCATTTTGTGAGGTTAATTGTTGGGATGAGATTGGTTATAATTGATTCCCTTGCCAGGATGTATTTTTTATGATATTGTTTCCGTTGCCGGGATGTTATTGCTTATGATATTGTTTCTCTTGCCGGGATATTGTTATTATACTATTGTTCCCTTGTCGGGATTCTAATGTGATTTTATCTATTCCCTTGCCCAAATTGCTTTGTGATTGTTGCTCGGGTAAGGAAGAGTGTAAAAGCACGAAGGGTGATATTATGCATGATATTTGTGAATGAGTGTAAAAGCACGAAGGGTGATGCCGTGTCGATATTGTAAATGTAAAAGCACGAAGGGTTAGTGTGGCATGATATGAGTGATAATGCACAAAGGATAATGTTGTGCCATGATTATGTGAGGTAAAAGCATGAAGGGTGATGTCGTGCCATGATATGAGTGATAATTCACGAAGGATAATGTCGTGCCATAATTATGTTAAGTAAAAGCACGAAGGGTGATGCCATGCTGAATATATTGATTCTTATGGTAAGAACGAGAGTAAAAGTAAGAAGGGTGATGTCATGAACTTTCTATTTTCTATGCTTATTTGTTGTTACCAATTCAAGTGTTTTAACTGTTCAGATTCCTTTACTTTTGTGATCCTTTGTGACGGAAACCCATAGTATTTTCAGTACTTCGCCGTATTTATGTGTATATTTCAATATTTAAAAATTCAATAATTGTTTCATTTTTAAATCAATTAGCTAATCAATTAAATTCGCTTAAACCGTCTGAGGTTGTATTTTACTTAAAAAGGAATTTCTACTAAGTTAATTTATTATATCCCTTGTTAAAGGTAATAATTTATTTGATGTTGTATTTTAATTGAAAATGGTATTTTCTTTATTCAAATGATTTGTAAAAATAACTTCATCTTTTCTTGTTGAGTTCCTAATTGGTTTTGAAGTTGTACTCTACCTTATGTTATGTAAATGAGACTCCTTTAACATCTTAATTGCATTGGTTATGGACTCTATGTACCTTGTAACATGAGAATGTTGTTGTGCAAAGATAGATAGAAATAGGTGGGCAAGGTGCCCAGGGTGCTAAATGTTTGGTAATTGAGGTTATGATATGAGACATCGAGTTTGAGATGGCTGGAATTGTGCACCAGAAATGATATGATTTATTGAGCTTACATCGCCTTTCTTATTTGAGTGCATCTTTACTTGTCTTTGTTGCGGCTATTTTGGTGTTAATTTATTTGGTTATCTTTTGTTTCCATCCGTGTTTTCCTTTATTGTTTCTACTGATTGTAGTTTGTTCTTTCCCTAAAGTTGATATTATTTTATCATCGTTAGGTTGATAGTTTATTATCATATCACGTACAATTTATTTGACCAGTATGTGTCTGTACTGTTCCTCGTCACTACCCCACCAAGGTTAGTCTTGATACTTACTGGGCATCGCTGTGGTGTGCTCATACTATACTTCTATACATTTTTGTGTACAGATCCATATATTAGATCGGTAGTAGGTGTGCGGGTCGTTGTGGTAGAGACTCGAGGTAAACTTGCTACAGCGTTCGCATGCCTCAGAGTCACCTTCATTTGTACTTATTTCCATTTGTTCCTTTTGTTTCGGAATCGTGATGTATTTATTTTGTATAATTACTCTTAGAAAGGCTTGTGACTTATACCACCGGTTGTGGAAATTGTAATTTGTTCAGAGTCATTTAATTTAAAGTTAGTAAATATCAATGTTATTCCAGTTAATGTTAGACTTACCTAGTTTAGAGACTAGGTGTCATGACGACTCCTTCGGAGGGATTTTTCGCTCGTTAGACAGGTAACAACAGAAAAACCAATAGTGGAATGTAAAGAAAGCCATAATTCCATTATCAACAAGAATCAATAACTCAATAACACGTGCACGGCATCACCCTTCGTGCTTTTACTCTCATCCTCACCATAAAAATCAATACAATCGGCACGGCATCACCCTTCGTGCTTTTACCTCGCATAATTATTGTACGGAATTACCCTTCATGCATTATCACTCATATCTTGGCACGAAATTGTATATCGCGCGGCACGACATCACCCTTCGTGCTTTTACCTCACAATATCGACACGGCATCCACCTTCGTGCATTAACACTCTCAAAATCATGCACGGCATCACCCTTCGTGTGTTACAATCATCCTCACCCAAGAAAAAATCACAAAGCAATTTGGGAAAGGGAATCAATAACATCACAATAAAATTCGAGGAAGGTAACAAAAGCATAACAACAATATCCCGGCAAAGGAAACAATATCATGAGTGATAACATCCTTGCAAGGGAGATAATATCAAAAGTAGTGACATCCTGGAAAGGGAGACAATAACATAAACCTCTTCTCTTTTCCACATTTACTTCACAACCCTCAACTTAAGCCAACGCTCTATAATGTTAAATAATCAATAATACTTCTACATGCCTTATTCAACAATAGAAATCATCATATAAAGCATGAACAATACGAAGCGGAGTCACATTAGTCATAGTATAAGACTCACGGTCATGCTTGACACCGACACATGGATACTTGTCACTATGCCTATACGTCGTACTCAACAATTAACACATATCAAATAAGACACATCTCCTAATCCCTCAAGCTAAGTTTAGACCCAACACTTACCTCAATGCCACGAACACAATTCAAGCCTCCACTACCCCTTTACCTCTTGTTTCTACCACTAATTCGCTTGTATCTAGCCATAATTTACTTAACAATACCAATATATGCTAAATGAATAAATTCTAATGCATGAAAATAAGTTTTCTAATGTTTTCCCCAAAAAGTAAAAAATTGACCCTAGAGATACATGGGCAAAACCAGAGGTTCGAACCAAAACCAGATTACCCATTCACCCACGATCCCAAATATACAATTTGTTTTGAAATCGGACCTCAAATTGAGGTCCAAATCTCCAAAATTTGAAAATCCTAAGTTCTACCCAAAATCACCCAATTCCACTGTGACAACCCTAGATTCTAGAACGAAATCTTGTAAAAAGAAGCTAAGGAGTGAAGGATATGAGGTAAAAATCACTTACTTGTGTTTTGGGGAAGAAAGAGTATTTTGTAAATCACCTCATATGTTTTTAGGATTTTAAAAAGTGAAAACTGGCTGAAAAGTCTCGTTTATATATACCCCTCTCAGACCGTCACCGTGGACCGCATAAAAAGGACCAGGGCTGCGGAGCTCCACCGCAGACTGCAAAATATTGAGCGCGGCCACGAAGACTTGGCCTTGCTCAACACTGACCGCATAAATCCCACCACGGTCGCGAGAAATCACTACGGACCGTGAAGTCTGGTTCAGAGATCTGCAACTTCTCTAAACCTGCAACAGTTATGTGTTATGTCTAAATTCACTTTGTGGCCTATCCAAAACTCACCCGAGCCCTCGGGGCTCTAAACCAAACATGCACACAAGTCCAACAATATCGTACGGACTTGCTCGTGTGATCAATTCATCAAAATAACATCAACAACTACAAAATAAAACCTCAAATTCATATAATTACTCAAGAACATCAAAATTACTATTTACCAAATGAACTCTGATTCTTACCAAACTTCATCTAACTTAATTATTATATAAGACCTGTACCGGGCTCTAAAATCGAAATACGGGCCTGATACCATCAATTTCATATCTCTTTTCTATTCCAAAACTCTTAAAATTTCGGTTGAACAAATTCTTTCAGAATTTCAGATTTGTATGGCGGGGCCCTGTCCCGACCTTTATGATATTAGGTACTCTTAGAGGCTTGTAGACAGATGTCAGGTGTATGGATACTTGTATGGCCTTTTCGGCTTATGTTTTGAGTTTACAAATGGTCATGTCGGCCATATAGGCCTGTATGTCACATGTATAAGTTTGTATATCATAGTGGGTCGTCATATGTTGAGTATTCCCCTATGTTTCATTCTTGTTATCTCATGACGAGTGTTCTAGCTCATTTACCCATGATAGTATGATAAGAAAGATATGTTATGTTGGTACTCGGTTGAGTAAGGCACCGGGTGCTCGTTGCGGCCTATCCGATTTGGGTCGTGACACACATATCGGACTCAGACACACAGGTTGCTGCCTCAACAGCCTGACCTCTCCACTGAACACGAACAAAAGGGAAACTCTTTGATGTTAACTGACAAACTTGTCGGTCTAGAATAGCTACCGACTCCTCCTCATAGGACAAGTCCTTGTCCAACTGGACAGTGTTGAAGTCTAATACGTAGGATGGATTGCCGTGATATTTTCGAAGCATGGACACATGAAACACTAGATGCACGGCTGATAAACTTGGCGGCAACACAAGTCTATAAGCCACATCTCCCACTCAAACAAGAATCTCAAACGGGCTAATGAATCTAGGGCTAAGCTTGCCCCTCTTCCTAAATATCATCACGCCCTTCATAGGCGACACCCGAAGCAACACCCGCTCGCCGACCATGAATTCCACATCACGAACCTTACGGTCGGCATAAATCTTTTGCCTGGACTGAGTTGTACGAAGCCTATCCTGAATGATCTTGACCTTGTCCAGTGCATCCTGTACTACATCTGTTCCCAACAACCGAACCTCTCTCGGCTCAACCATCTAACCAGCGACCAACATCGTCTACCATATAAAGCCTCATAAGGAGACATCTGGATGCTCGACTAGTAGCTGCTGTTGTAGGAAAACTCTGCTAAATGTAAGAACTGATCCTACGAGCCTCCAAAGTCAATGACATAAGCTCGGAGTATATCCTCCAAAATCTGAATAGTACGCTCGGACTGTCCATCCGTCTGAGGATGAAATGTTGTGCTTAACTCTACACAAGTTCCCAACTCACGCTGAACTGCTCTCAAGAAATGGGAGGTAAACTGTGTACCTCGGTCCGAAGTAATAGACACGGGCACACCATGAAGACGAACAACCTCTCGGATATAGATCTCAGCTAACCTTTTGGAAGAATAGGAGACTGCCACACATGAATGAAATGTGTTGACTTGGTCAGCCTATTAACAATAATCCACACTTTATCGAACTTCCTCTGAGTCCGTGGGAGTCCAACAAAAAAGTTCATAGTGATACGCTCCCACTTCTACTTAGGAATTTCAATCTTCTGGAAAACACCACCAAGTCTCTGATGCTCGTACTTTACCTGCTGACAATTCAAACACCGAGCCACATATGCAACAATATCATTCTTCATCCTCCTCCACCAATAATGTTGTCGCAAATCCTGATGCATCATAGCGGCGCCCGGATGAATAGAGTACCGGGAATTATGGGCCTCCTCTAGAATCAACTCTCGAAGTCCATCCACATTAGGCACACAAATACGACCCTGCATCCTCAAAACTCCATCATCTCCAACTGTAACATGCTTGGCACCTCCGTGCCGCATTGTGTCCCTAAGGACAAGTAAATGAGGATCATTATATTATCGATCTCGGATATGCTCCAATAATGAAGAACTACTGACTGTGCAAGTTAACACACGACTATGCTCGGAGATATCCAACCTCAAGAATTGAATGGCCAAAGCCTGAACATCCAAAGCAAGCGGCCTCTCGCCAACTGAATATACGCAAGAGTGCCCATACTCGCTGAATTTCTACTCAAAGCTTCGGCCACCACATTGGCCTTCCCCGGATGATATAAGATTATGATATTATAGTCTTTCAACAGCTCCAACCACCTTCTCTACCTCAAGTTTAGCTCCTTCTGGTTTAACAAATACTGTAGACTCTTGTGATCCGTGAGCACCTCATATGACATGCCATACATATAGTGCCTCCAAATCTTCAACGCGTGAACAATGACTGCTAACTCCAAATCATGAACTGGATAATTAGTCTCATGAATCTCCAACTGTCGTGAAGCATAAGCAATGACCTTGCCATCCCGTATGAACACCGCACTAAGTCTAATATGAGATGCGTCATAATAAACTGTATATGGCCCTGAACCTGTGGGCAAAACCAACACCGATTCCATAGTCAAAGCTATCTTGACCTTCTGAAAGCTTGCCTCACACTCGTCCAACCACCTGAACTGGGAACCCTTCTGGGTCAACCTGGTCATCGCGGTTGCAATAGATGAAAACCCCTCCACAAACCGATGGTAGTAGCCCGCCAAACCTAAGAAACTCCGGATCTCTATAGCTAATGCGGGTCTAGTCCAATCCTTGACTGCCTTAATCTTCTTTGGATATACCTGAATACCCTATGCTAATACAACGTGACCCAAGAAAGCAACTGATCCCAACCAAAACTCGCATTTCGAATACTTGGAATACAACTGATTATCTGTCAAAGTCTGAAGAACAACTCTTAGATGTTGCTCATGCTCCTCCCAGCTACGGGAATAAATCAAAATATCATCAATGAAGACTATCACGAACGAATCCAAGTAAGGCTTGAAAACTCGGTTCATCAAATCCATGAAAGTTGCTCGGGCATTTGTCAACCCGAATGACATCACCAAGAACTCACAATGCCTGTACCGAGTGCGGAAAGCTGTCTTAGGGACATCGGATGCCCTAATCCTTAACTGATGGTAGGTAGATCTAAAGTCAATCTTCAAAAATACCGTGGCACCCTAAAGCTGATCAAACAAATCATCAATCCTTGGCAGTAGATACTTATTCTTGATTATAACCTTTTTCTACTGCCGGTAATCTATACATATCCTCATCGATCCATCCTTCTTCTTAACAAATAATACCGGTCCACCCCAAGGCGAGACACAACGTCTAATAAAGCCATTATCAAGCAAGTCCTACAACTGTCCTTCAATTCTTTCAACTTAAGTGGGGCCATACGATACGGCGGGATAGAGATGGGCTGAGTACCCGAAGCCAAATCAATGCAGAAGTCAATGTCCCTATCGGGTGGCATGCCCGACAGGTCTGAAAAAAATACCTCAGGAAATTCACGAACAACAGGCACATAATCCATAGAAGGAAACACTATAGGTAGAATGACCAAGAGTCCCTCTCCACTCTAAACGAGGTAAACCCGGCAAGGCTAAGGTCACAGTCTTTGCATAACAGTCCAAGTTAGCGTGGTAAGGTGATAACTAGTCCATCCCCAGTATTACATCAGTATTACATCAAAGTCAATCATATCCAAAAGTAATAAGTCTACTCGAGTCTCAAGACCCCCAATCACAACTACACAAGAACTATGAACACGATCTACCACAATAGAATCACCACCGGTGTAGACACATATACAGGAGTACTCAAAGAATCACTAGGCATGATCAATTATGGTGCAAAATAAGATGATACATAGGAGAATGTAGACCCTGGATCAAATAGTACTGAAGCATCCTTACTACAAACCAGAACAGTACCTATGATAACTGCATCGAAAGCCTTAGCCTTAGGCCTAGCTGGAAGAGCATAACATCGGGGTTGGGCCCCACCACTTTGAACTACATCTGTGGGACGGCCTCCTGCTAGCTGGCCAGCACATTTAGCGGCCTCACCTCTACCTCTAATATCTCTAGCTGGTTGGGCTGGCGGTGGAACACTCGGTTCCTGAACCATGTTACAGGAACCCAGAGGTTGAGAGCTGCTCGGTGCTCGAGGGCCAAATCTAGAAGTGTACCTTGTATTGCCACAAGTATAACAAGCCCTTGACTGATAAGACTGCTGACCATGTTGGCCTGAATAGCCACTCTGAAAACTTTGGAGCAGTGGTGCACTAATAGGAGCTAGTGGTGCATTATAGGACTACTGATCAGAATACTGAATATGAGAACCACAGCCACCTGAAGAACTATGAGAAGCCTGAAGTGTTCAATGAAACGGCCTGGAAGGCTAGCCCCTACCAAAGGAATCCCTACCTCCAGATGAGGCACCACGGAACCTGTCTGAATGATGAGGCCTCTTGTCAGACAACTGACCTATCACGCCCCAACCTGGGGAGGCGCGATCGATGCTAAATCGAGTGAACCCGACTGAGCAAGACTTACTGAACACTTTCTACCCCAAATCAATATGAATACGGAACGCATGCCTTTGATTAATTTAGACGAGAATACACGGTGTATACCACATCACTGGTTCATTTCATATCATAAAAATTTACCGTACATAACGCACATTAGTGTCTACGGAGCCTGTAGGATACAACAGATAAGCACAACTATGCCGGCAACAAGGCCCCGACTATAACTCAAAAGTGGGAACCTGTAATAATAAAAAGATACACCATATAGCCCCTTGGAAGAAAAAGGGAGCTCACCACGACTTCGAGTGGGAAATGCTTCGCTACTCACGATCGGCACTATCCGCTAAGGAGCCACCTACAATCATGACAGGAATGTAGCGCCCCCGGTAAAAGAGACATCAGTACATTTGAATTGTACTGGTATGTATAACTAAACACCATTTTACTAGAAAGAACTATCAAATAGATACAAGCAATTAATACGGGCAAATCAAAGAAACAATGCACATAATCTTTCATACAATTTCCACAACATAGATTTGGGCATTTTTGTCCCATGTTCACCATTGTTCTCATTAACACCGCCATCTCGAGCGGAGTCCGGTCATGACCCGACCGGCTAGGTCACCACATTGGAGGCATTACAATCAATCAATACTACATTTCCCTTATCCGAAATTTAATATCAGCACATTACCACCATGTGTGCAGCATGGTGTCCGATCACGACCCGATCGGCTAGGTCACCTCATTGGAGGAGTTACTCCATTCTCATTAGTCAACACTTCAAATCTTTATCCCACATATATCATAACAATTCCTGGGGCACTCATGGCCACCATCATCACATCGTTTCCCCTTTTTAATATTCATTTTACAAGTTGTGATCGTAAACACATATATCAAAGATAATTCAAGTTGCAAATCACAGGTAGTGAGCACATAGCTAGCATGAATAATTCTTTGTTTCAATGTTGGCTTATAGCCCAAGTGTTTCAACACATAACTGTTCTTTTTCATCATTATCTAATTATCAAGATTGGTACATTATTCACATTGAGGCACATCCTTCACGAATATGTATAGATATATGCAAATAAATTAATGCGTAGTAATAAATAATACACTAGCCAATTCAACTCTTACCATACTTTCGTAAATGACAACGGAGCTCAATTTCTAATAAAAAGGGGGTTTTAGCCATACATACCTCAATAAGCTTTCCTTACTCTTTTACAATTTCCGGAACTCTAAGCACTTCGATCTATTGATTAAGAATTATAAATTAAATCGAGAATTAGAGACGAGACTGAAGTTCTAGCTTGGTTCGAGCATATCATCAAACACTAAAGGTGCATTGTGATCTTAGCCCCTTTTTGTGAGGAATTTCTATCATTTTATACCCCCAATTGCCTTCTTTTTATTTTTATACCTTCCAATATCCTAGGGTTTGACATGCATGTAGAGAATATCATTCTTATACTCTTGAATTACTTCTCTATGTATCTAAATGTATAAATAAGAGCTGACGTTATGAATCTTACCTCTTGGAAATGAAAATTTAGGTGTCTTCACTCGATTTTCTTCAACATTTTAGCAAGGCTCAAAGAGAATTTGATGGGAGACACTTTCCACCTCTAATACACTCTCTCTCTCTAAAAGTCTCAGAAGATATGCTTAAAATGAGCTATAATATCGAATATATCGATAGGGAGGTCGGGTTAAAAATTAGAAAATTGGGGCCCCGATTTAAATATGCGATCGTATTTGCGATCGCAGAGTAAAAATGCGGTCCGCGTAATGGACCGCAAAATGCTCCCCAAAAACTAAACATTCTGACTCAGTCTGCGGTAAGAATGCGGTCCGCATTCATGTTCTGCGATCGCAAAGTGCATCGCAGAACTGAGGCTCGCAAAATTCAAAGGAAAATATGCGACAACTATGCGGTCCGCATTTCGATTATGCGACCGCATTTCGACCGCATAACTGACTATATTTTAACCAACATTCTGCCTCACTCTGCGGCAGATATGCGGTCCGCATTTCGATTATGTGACCGCATTCTGGACCGCATTTCTTTCAATTTCTGGAAACTTATTCTTGAATTTTTAATGCATTATTCAATCCAAAAAGGTCCGCGCCCCGGCGAGTAAGCTCGCCGCGGAGCATATTTATTAATTGCTAGCACATGCTCCTAACTTGGCACCACGGGATCCGGGTTTTTGAGTAGGGATTTCACGGGTCCTTACATCCTCCCCCACTTAAGATCATTCATCCCCGAATGAGGATTAAGGCTCATTTATTAACAGTCTTATGCAATCTTCTCCTCTTCACAACCCGAAACAGGTTGACAGTCCACAAATTTAGCTAACTCCCTAGATTTCCGAAAATTTCTCCAGAGTTTCCTTTGTATCTAGGCCTTACCCACCTGTTAGAGAGCCCCAGAAACATACCATAACAGCATAAACATATTCGTAAGCATAGTATAACTGGCACCATATCAATCATGGCCATATAGGCAACCATATTACCAAAAAAAGGACGGTTTTACATAAATCCAGCCAACAAATACGGTTTAGAAGGTGCTAAATGCATAAAAGTTATTACATGATTATTCAAATAAGTGTGGATACTTCTTATTCATTTCATCCCCGGCTTCCCAAGTAGCTTCCTCAACGTGCTGGTTCCGCCATAATACTTTCACCGATGCAATTTCCTTATTCCTGAATTTTCGAACTTGCCTATCAAGAATGGAAACTGGGACCTCTTCATACGATAGCTCTTTGTTTACCTCAATACTCTCAACTGGCACAATGGAGGACGGATCCCCTACTACCTTCCTCAACATAGACACATGGAAAACCGGGTGTACCAATGACATCTCGGGTGGCAGCTCGAGCTTGTATGCCACCTGACCAATTTTTAGAATGATTCTGTATGGTCCAACATACCTTGGACTCAATTTTCCCTTGTTTCCAAACCGCATGATACCCTTCATAGGGGAAACTTTCAAGAATACCGAATCATCTTCTTTAAACTCCAAATCTCTACGACGCACATGGCCTGGTGCACAAGGTCCGGCCCTATCAATTCCGCTTCTCCAACCTCGAACCACCCGATGGGAGACCTACATCTCCTACCATACAATGCTTCGAACGGTGCCATTTGAATACTAGCGTGGAAGCTGTTGTTGTAAGCAAATTCTATTAGGGTAAAGTGGTCATTCCAACTCCCCTTGAAATCAATAATACATGAACGCAACATGTCTTCAAGCGTCTGAATAGTCCGCTCTGCTTGCCCATCGGTTTGTGGATAAAAAGTTGTGCTAAGGTTTACTTGCGTACCCAAACCCTGCTAAAACGTTTTCCAGAAGTTAGCTGTGAATTGAGCCCCTCGATCTGAAATGAATGAGACTGGAGTGCCATGCAACCTGACTATTTCTTTGATATACAACCGAGCATATTGTTCTGTTGTGTCAGCGGATTTAACTGGTAAGAAGTGCGCTGATTTCGTGAGTCAATCCACGATCACCCAAATTGAGTCGAACTTGCGCGGAGTGAGTGGCAACCCTACCACAAAAACCATGTTAATCATCTCCCACTTCCACAATGGAATGTCTATGCATTGTGTCAATCCACCGGGCCATTGATGTTCGGCCTTTACCTGTTGACAATTCGGACATTTTGCTACATATTCCGCCACATCCCTCTTCATGTTGTTCCACCAATAGATTTCCTTGAGATCATGATACATTTTTGTAGAACCTAGGTGCACGGAATACCTAGATGTATGTGCTTCCTCCATGATCCTTTCTCGCAGACTGTCGATATCAGGAACAAACGGGCGTTCTTGGTACCATAGGGTACCATCATTCATGACCAAGGAGAAAGCTGTGGTTTTATGCTTGTGAATCCCTTCTTTCACTTGTGCTAACAATGGATCATTGAATTGCTTTTCTTTCACCTCCACCACAAGCGATGATTCAGCCCTATTTTGTATAATTACCCCTCCTTCATCAGAGTCCGCCAGACGAACTCCCAAATTAGCTAGCCGGTGAACCTCCCTAGCGAACGGTCTCCGATAGGCCCCCAAATGAGCCAAACGCCCCATAGATTTTTGACTAAGCGCATCTGCCACAACATTAGCATTTCCCGGGTGGTAGAGAATATCAATATCGTAATCTTTGAGTAACTCTAGCCACCTTCTTTGTCTCAGGTTCAACTCCTTCTGCTTGAAGATATATTGAAGGCTCTTATGATTGATAAATACGTCCACATGGACCCCATACAAATAATGTCGCCAAATCTTTAGTGCAAACACCACAGCTACTAGCTCTAAGTCATGGGCTGGATAGTTCTTCTCATGATTCTTGAGTTTCCCAGAGGCGTAGGCTATAACCTTGCCCCGTTGCATCAACACACAATCGAGCCCGACTCTCGAAGCATCGCAATACACCACAAAACCCTCGGTAACCTCTAGTAGGGCTAATACCGGTGCTGTTGTCAACCTTGATTCCAATTCTTGGAAACTCTTTTCACAAGCATCAGACCATTGAAATTTAACTACTTTCTGCGTCAATTTAGTCAATGGAGAGGCAAGAGTAGAAAACCTCTCCACAAACCACCTGTAGTATCCAGCTAATCCCAAGAAACTGCGGATCTCGGTTGGAGTGGTAGGTCTAGGCCAATTCTTCAATGCCACAACCTTCTGAGGGCCAACCATAACTCCTTCCCTAGAAATAACATGACCCAAGAACGCAACAGATTTAAGCCAGAATTCACATTTTGAAAATTTCGCATATAATTGATGTTGCTAAAGAGTCTGCAATACTGCCCTGAGATGGCCAGCATGGTCCTTCCAACTTTGGGAATATACCAGAATATCGTCAATGAACACTATCACAAAGGAGTCTAAAAAGGGCTTGAATACTCGATTCATAAGATCCATGAAAGCAGCCGGGGCGTTTGTTAGCCCAAAAGACATCACCATAAATTCAAAGTGCCCATAACGTGTCCTGAAAGCTGTTTTTGGAATGTCTTGTTCCCTTATCTTCAATTGATGATACCCGGACCGTAAGTCGGTCTTTGAGAAACACATAGTACCCTGTAATTGATCAAATAAGTCATCTATCCTTGAAAGGGGATATTTGTTCTTGATTGTGACTTTGTTAAGTTGCCGGTAGTCAATACACATCCGCAGCGATCCATCCTACTTTCTTACGAACAAGACCGGTGCACCCCATGGAGACACACTTGGCCGGATAAAACCCCTCTCTAACAAATCCTTCAATTGCTCCTTTAGCTCTTTCAATTCTGCTGGTGCCATCCTGTAAGGTGGAATCGATATAGGCTGTGTGCCTGGCATCACGTCCATCCCAAAATCAATTCTCCTGTCTGGTGGAATCCCAGGGAGCTCATCTGGAAAGATATTTGGAAATTCATTCACAACTGGTACAGAATCAAGGCTAGGTGCCTAGGCATTAGTGTCTACAACTCGAACTAGCTGATAGATACACCCCTTCTTGATCATTTTCGCGGCCTTAAGGTAGGAAATAAACCGACCTCGAGGCACTACATTATCTCCCCTCCATCCAATGATGGGCTCATTAGAAAATTCAAGCCTAATAGTTCTAGTCCTATAATCAAGTTTGGCAAAGCATGAGTAAAGCCAATCCATTCCCATTATTATGTTGAAATCTACCATTCCCAACTCGATAAGATCGGCCATGGTATCCCTACCACGCACCGTAACAACACAACCTCTATAAACTCGAGCAGCCAAAATTGACTCACCAAATGTGGTAGATACTGAGAATGGCTCATGGAGCTGCTCCGGTTCTATCCCAAATCTCATAGCAACAAATGGGGTAACATAGGATAAAGTGGAACCAGGGTCAATAAGCGTATACACATCATGAGATTGGAAAGTCAGAATACCTGTATCAATATCTGGAGAAGCCTCTGTAGTCTGGCGGCCACTCATAGCATAGAATCGGCTGGGACCTCCTGAACTCTGTGTACCATCCCTAGCTGCACCACGCCCTATGGGTGTTGGGGCACCTCAAGCTAGAGAGAGGGCTGAAGATGTGGCAGCTGCAGGACTGGAGGGCTGAGCTATGCCCCTACTTGCTCCCTAGAGAGACGCACGACAGTGTCTCTGAATATGGCCCCTCATCCCACATCCATAACATATAGGCAACTCCGTGTAGCAGACCACCGAGTGCATCTTCCCGCGCTTGGGACACGGGGATCTCTGCTGCTGCTGAAACCTCTCCCCTGACCGACCTCGGTGGTGGAATCCCCTATTGCCCTGACCGGGCCAGAAACGACTCCACTACTGCTGGCTGGGCCCTGATGGCGGCGCACTGGCTTAAGACTGTGCAACAGACTGGGAAGACCCAGATGATCCTCCCCTCAAAGACGATATTCCCCCATCTAGTGACTCTCACATGTTGCCCATAGACCGGGCCTTGCTGTTACTCTCTCTCGCCATTCTGTTCTTTAACTTACGGTCCTCTATGGCCTAAGCAAATGCCACCATCCTCCCGTAGTTCATGTCAGAATTCAATGCTGCGGTAGAAGCCTCATTAATAGTCAGATGATTAAAACCCTGAACAAACCGACGCACTCTAACCTCCATGGTAGGCAACATATGAATAGCATACTTGGACAAGCGGGCAAACTCCATGTGGTACGTATACACTTCTGTTACCTTGCCTCAGATTTTCAAACTCTGCTGCCCGGGCTGCCCTTGTCTCATTGGGCAAGAATTGATCAATGAAAGCATCGGCAAACTCACTCCACCTCGCCGGAGGGCGCCCCTCCTCTCGGGAGTCCTCCCATAAC
>MU729313.1:0-20501 GCA_026770625.1 Nicotiana glauca
ATTCAAAAGTGTGCAAAGATTGAGAGGAGGAAGAAAACCATGGTATGATGCAACAAATAGTTCAACAAGGTAAGCTTGTTCCCCCCAAAAAAAGTTCAATAAGGTAAAGAATATAAGAAGTGAAACGACTTCACAATATAGCTATTTCTTCTGTCAAGTTTTTCTTATAGGTTATGAAGGGTTTTTATGAAGTTAGAAAACACAAAAACAATCAAATCGTTTTATGAACGATGATGGAGCTTAGTAAGCATCTTATATTCAGATTTCAGTAAACCAACTCACCTGACTGAGTTATTGCAGCTGCAACCTCCTGCTTAATGGAATGTTGTAATTTCATTTGCATGTTCACGCAGCTGTTTATCGATCTTCGTATTTCAAATATCTCTTGGTGGAGTAGCTCCATATGTCCTCGCAATTCATATATTAGTTCCATTTCCTGTTAATGCCATGTTGTTATGACTAGTCTCAAACTAAGGAATATCTGGCAAGTCATTGTAAAAATAGGGGGGGAAAACTTACAATTGAAGTGTGTATAGTGGAGGAGGAGCATGGTTGATTGTGATGGGAGTAAATATTGGATGACTGAGATTGTGGTAAAGAATTAGACGGAAGGTGATAGGAGTCATCAGTGACACCCCGGTCTTGATCATTGCTCCATGACGGTAAAGTATGTGAAGCTTTCTTCTGATCAACTAATTCCTCAGGTTCGAGGTAATGTTGTCTAATTGGTGTATTGTCATCTTCAAAGTCATCCTCATAACCCGAGTCTTCTTCTTCCTCATCATCTTCGGCCTCTCCCCTTCGTGTTTCATTATGTGATACCATTTCCTCTTCCTTCTCCTTTTCTTTAGGTACACGTGCCCCTACTTCTTCCTGAAGCTGACCGGTCATTGCATTAGGTAGTTGTTGGGAGCGAGACGCCATTAGTCGGTCTATTTTCTCTCTCAAACCACTATTAAGAAAGATTGAAACACTTTTTCTGCACATTTATGAAGAGCAAAAGTAAGTGCAGATCACGGACTATGCTTCTACTACAGAAGCTGAATATTAATATCTTAGGACAGCTAAAGGAGATATACGGACTCTATATTCACTCGAGTGTCACTTTCATTGCAAGCAGGGGACTATAAAATCTAAACTATGACCTCCTTTTCCAAATTGCAAAGTCCGTTTTCTTGAATATCATCTCATTTCGATCAAACACGTGTCACATTCTTCTACGAGGTTAAGTCGTATTTTCAGAGATTATCTCCACACCGACACGGATAAGTACAGAAATGATCCATGCTTCGGTCCTGTTTGCCTGATACTCTAAGTGACAATTATGTTCGGAGGTGGATTCACTTTTGTTATTGCCTTAATTTTTGTGATCTCTGTCTGATCTCTAGCGACAGCCTTAATGTTGTAACGACAGTTCATTTCTGTCTGATACTCTTAGTGGAAATCATATTCTAATGGTTTGCTATTGGTTCTCCCTTGAATGCTTTGTGCTTCATTAATGTGGGCAGGCAAAATGTCTACGAATCGTACACAAACGCCAAAGTAAAACATATATCCAACTGATGCAATAAATGACTACAATAAATATATAGGATTAGTATCAGATCAGATGCATGAATTGTAATACCTGTTAAGAAGTTGGCGAATATCATGATTATTGTCTTGGAAAGGATCAAGCATCTCTTGGTATCTTTCTTGTCTAAGACCTTCCCACTCTTTACGTGGACGTGAAATATCACTTACCCAGTCTTGGTTGGATTCTGACTGTTGCTCGTAGTTAGACTGTAGTTCATCCCATCCACTTGGTGCGTGAGAATAATCACTTACCCAACCACAATCACTGTCCACTAGATTCTGGTTGGTCGCTTCCTCTTCCCAGTCACTTTGACGTTTGGTGCTCTCACTAGACCACTCATTACTAGTTCCTGCATGCTGCAAGTTATTTGCATTTTGTTCTTCTCTATGGATACTTTGTTCACTATAGTTGGGAGGTTTTGGTTTCTCTACAAATTCCAGTGACTTGTCATGGCTAGCTTCACAGCTTGCATATCCCCAGCTAGCTTGGGGATGGGAAATATCTGAGCTCCATAGTTGTGAAGTACAATGTAGTAATTTGGGGCTAACTGCTTGATGACAGCGTTCCACCTCATTAAGATTTGGACTTAAAGAACTGTCCAAATGTCGGGTATGAAATGGCATTTCTTTCTGGGGATTTGATGAGCTTGTAGCTTTCACATTTGTTGTAACCCTTTGGGAGCTTATTTTCTCTTCTCGCTGTTGATTGGAGGGAATTTTTTTTCCAACTTGTGAGTTGTTATCTACCACCTTTGTGCAGAGAGTTATCGGTTCACTAGGCTCTTGTGAATGATTCTCTCGTGCAGATGTGGATGCAGATTCTGATTTCGGACTGTTATTTTCCACTGATATAGAGGTGCTTCTTGAGTCAGCTACACCAGGCTGCATTCCCTGCCGATTCCTTTCTCTCCGCTTATATGATGCTAATTCACTTCCAACTTTTATAGTGTTGTTATCAGCCAGTTCTCTATGGGAGCTGATCGAGCCTTTGTCATCCCTTTCACAATTCTGTACTCTTTGCTGATTTAATGAGGAATTCCGGCTTTCCTGGGTGTTATCTGCCACTTCTCTTGAGAGGCTTCTTGATTCAGCTTCACCATTCTGACTTCCTGTATTGAACCTTTTCCTGAAATGAATTAACATATTTCAATTTCAAATTTCAATGTATTCCATATTAAGGTACATTTTGAATCAGAAAGACCATAACTTTTCCCTAAGGTAGAAGCCAAATGGATAATTGATTCTCCTTAAACCACACAACTCATAAGGAAATTGCCCTGATTCTTAAATACTTTTCATTGTGAAAATGGAAAGAACAATACAAGCAAAAGCTGATGGAAGGAAAAGTCTACCACTCTCATTAACATGTTTTCAGCTTCAATTGTTTAGTTTGTTATACATCCCAATAAATATTCTATGCTGAGACCTCACTCTGATATACTTAGAGAAGGCATACACATTTGCACTAATGGCAACTATAAGATAGATCATCTGTCAACAACACCAATAGTTTCCCATGATCGGATTTTTCCTAGACTCTGTTAACACACTATAATCTTCTTTGCCTTAGCATGTCAAAGAAACAGAACTGTTCAAAGTTTCAATCTTTCGTAATGTTATTCGCTTTGAGCACGATCTTGCATTCTTGCTCTAAGTATTTCAGATTTTAAGCATTTTAAGTAGGTGTTGATGATAAAAAAACATTCTCCCATAAGGTAACAGCTTATTAATTCTTTGCAATGGCCATTTGGAATCTACAAAGACATGGATCGAAAGGAGTTAAATTAAAATAAGGACCTTTACCTGATATGCATGATTGCAGATTGAGACATTCTATTTGATTCGGATGATATGCCTTTGGTTGATCGATCATCTCTGGCGCCTGTGCCACGACGCAGGAATCTAACTTTAAGCAAAGCCTATTCAGCAAATGGTAAATGTTGTAGTTTAAAAGTAAATTCATCAGTAAAACTACACTTGAATGAAGGATTAGATAGCAAAATGCGAACCTGAATACGACCTCTTTGTTGGAACTTGGAAACGGCCTTACGCTCCTTAAAACCTTCAAGTTCCTGGTACCTGTCACGCTCCATTTGCAATAGCAAATCACTCAACGCCTGGCGACCTCTGATGATTCGAGGTGAGTGCAGAACTGGGAAAAAACTCCTCTGTTGTTGTTGTTGTAGTTGTTGTTCTGAATGATCAAATGATGTTTTAATTCGGGGCAACGATTCACCACCACAGGCAAGGGCAGCATTATTACCATTGTGCTCGCCCTCATTATTCTCTTCACCATTACTGCTTGCCAATTTTCTTATAATATCAGCAACTCTTGGCTTTTCCCTTTCTTTAATATCTGAATGTATTTCATTCATGACCGTTGTTGTTTTATCCGTGGTCTCCCAATCTCCTGACGATTCGCCATTCAGGCTCATGGCCGGAGATTCAAATCGTCCATCTACTGAAGATTCATCACATGTATCATCACAACCTTTCTGAGGTGAATTGTTCCCCAAATTCACGCTCTTTGAAACCGTCTCAAAATCCCTCCATCGGCGTACAAGGGTCGAAACGCCACCATTATTTGGAACTTCTACGGCACTGCCTTGAGGCGACGCGTTCGCCTCTCTCTGTTTGGTGGTCCTAGAAGAAAACACCATTTCTCTAGCTTTATCCCATTTATTAATATTAGTGGTGGGAGTGTTCTCATTGTTATCCCATTGAGGTTTGTGAACCCATAAATCAGCATAGTCAACATGACCAGGTCCATGACTATCAGCAGAGGAAGGGGTGGGTTGACTTGTAGAAATGCAAGAATGAATGTGGGTATGGACCAAATCTTTGAGATTCTTTTGGAAAGCAGCATTCGTTGAATCTCTATGGCTGCAACGATCACGCCTATTACGATCCCTGAGGACATGACCAAAGGGAGAAGAAGAAGAGGCTATTTCTACCTGAGAAGATGCCATTTCTTCTGACCCTTTTTGCTCAATTAAGAAGGTTGCTATTATTGTTTGTTGACAAAAAGGAGAAAACTTTGAACATTTCAATGTTCCCCTATTAAAATTTGGAAACAACCCATCTGATTGAAAATGACTGCAAAAATGTCTCGTCTTTCAATGAAGAAGAAGAAGAAATTAGGAGAAACACAATAGAAACTAACCATAGAAACATTCAAGAATAAGAAAAACGATAATTCATTTTCAATACCTCTCTTTTAACTGTTTTTCTGTCTTTCAATGATAAGAAAATTCCCAGTAATAAATTGAATAAAAGATCAAAGAAACTGTTTTGTTGGGTAATTAAAACGTCAAAAAGGGTCAGTTAGCACAAACCGCACTTCTCGCCGGTTATTTCTCGTCTTGTTAAGTTTATCAAAATACTTCCAAACGGGGTCTAATTAGAACTTTCCACATGGAAAAATGAATGGCAAAGGAAAGAGAGAGAATGTGGCTAAGAAAGAAGAGGAGTAAGATGTGAAGTGTAGAGCAAACAAACAAAAGATGGGAGCTTCGTGGGGGAAGAAAAAAAAAACTTAGAGAAGACGAAAAGAGAGGGAATGGGGAGATGTGGACATGTGGTGTTGTTATTGTTCTTGTCTAAGTGTGTAGTATCAGAGTTTGGTGTAAGGGAGCTGCAAAAGAGAGAGAGAGAGACGTTGGATTTGAGCCGTTGGAAATGTGGGGTAGCGATTGAATTATATATCCCTCTGTTTCTAAGGCTTCCTTTTATTCCTACTTTGCGGTAAAGCCAAACCATTTGCCATATCTTTCCTTTCCTTCAGCACTTCTCCACTATTCTTTTGCAACTCAACTATTTTACGTGACAATAATAACAACAAACTTACTCTAATTTTATAAGTAGAACCTGGAGTGGGTGATAAATAGAATAAATCCCATATTATATCCTTGGTCTCTTTATAATGTTTGGGTAATCCTCCTTTATTCGAGCTAGTTTTTGGGATGTGACTTATGCCCTATGTTTATTTTAGCATGGTATTAAAGCAGGTCAAAAAAAAAAAAATCAAGCTTGCACGTGAGGGGCGTGTGTGTTGAAAACATAATTAAGTAAATAAAAAATGGCACATATTATTTTCTATCAGTATTAATATAGAATAACTTTATTCACCAAATTCTACCAGAAATAAAAATATTTACTAAATTTTTTATTTCTACTCAAATTTGAATCATATTATTCACAGATTTCACCCACAAAATTATGCCAGATGGACCTTTTTAGAACGACCATTTATATCGTGACTTTGTTAACAATTTTTTTTTAGTAAGATAGCCCCGCTATTAGAATTTTAAAGTCGTTGTCGGAATTTAAAGTACACTGCCAAAATATTAAAGTCAATGCAAGAATTTTGAAGTACGCTATTATAATTTTTCCATTATAAAAAAAAAACTAACGAATATCATATTTTCTAGCAAATTCTAGTTATCACCATATGAAATTTTTGGTGATTGCCATATTTTTACAATTTCTGTTGATTACCACATGAAACTTTTTGGCGATTTTATGTTTTTTCAAAATTTTTGTGTTCACTATTTAAAATTTTCTGGCGATTGTCATGTTTTTGGGGTAAATTTTGATAATTACCATATAAAAAATTCTAACCATTGCCATATTTTTTAGCAAATCCTAATGATCACCATGTCAAAATATTTGGTGATTGTGAGGAGCGCTTCCCAAATTCTGGCAAATACTATTTTCCCAAGATCAAAAAGTAATAGTAGCATTGAAGTGTCATATTTATAGCATTCACCCATTTTATTAGACTATCAAGTCATGCCTTGGGTGCGTAGAATTCACTTACATTTTATACATTTCTCCATTTGTTCATTTTCTTTTCCGCTTTTTCTCCAAGAAAATTGATTTATAAGTAAAATAATTACAAGAAAATACACCTGACTTCATACCATAACAAAAAATAGCCCATGTTTTAAGTTTTACCCGACCTAACCCATATTGTACATATTTTGAAAAAAGTAGCTCTTGCAAATTCAAATTCTGTGTTCTTACAACCATTGTTGCTAAAAACTATAGAGTTAAATTTGTGTTCTCACAACCATTGCTTTCACCCTCTCTTCTTCTCACATCTTTTACATATGCTTCAAGGAGCCCGTCCGCCATTACTGCTTCTTCCTCTATGTCACCTGATTGCAATGTAAAAAAATTGAAGAGTAGAAGTCCACAATTGAAGATCATTCAAAGCTTTATTTTCGAAAATATGACTTTTTGAGTTTGTTAGTTGTTTGGATTGAGTGTTGTTCCAATTGATTGAAAATATCAAAAGGAGTTCAAAATTTAAATTTGAAGTGAAATGGAGTAGATTTGAGTTAAATTTCATAAAAGACTCAAGGAAGAAGACGAAGTCAGTTTTTTGTATAATTAAGTATAATCTTGTATAATAGTGTATATGAGTGTATAAACACATCTTATACACTATTATACACTTTTATACATCTTTATACAAGCGTCTATAGACGAATTTTTTCCACGATTTTCATTTGCAATTCTTGTTCAAAACCAGTCCAAATCTTCATTAAATGACTTCAGATTTTAAATAAAACCTCCTTATACTATTTCTAACAAGTCTAAATAACACTCACTCCAAATTTCTTACAAAATCAAATTTGAAATTTAAACCCACATATTTAAGCTTGTTAAAAATCTAATTTTCATCACCCAAATGAGTTTAGTTTGTTGAATTAATATTTGAGTCACAATTACTGATTCGAAAATTAACTTAAAAGCTTGAGCAATCTTTTTTAAAAATTAAATAGTAATTTTGAGAACTTATTGAAGTTGAATTTTGAATCTTACCCTATTATTTTGGAGCTAATTGGTTGTAAATTAAAATATGAGTTATAAAATTAAAAAGTAGAAAACCCAGTTATTATTATGTAAAATTTTCCCTTTATAAATCTTACAAGGTGGCTTAAGTCATCCTCCAAATATATGCGCATGCTATATGTCATGTTTGTTTGAGCCATGTTTTTAGGAGTTAGGAACATAAAAGCTGACATAAGGAGGATTAAATGTCACAAATGTTGAGGATGGTGAGCAATAATGTTCACTATGGTTAGAGATACAATGGCAGAATTCAATGTTTCTAACATATTAGACCACCGCTGGGAGTTGGGAGTGTCCCTTCAAATTAATAGATGTATACTCCTGTAAATAAATGTTATTCCCTCTTTTATGACAGTGATTGATAAGATACAGAATTTAAAAAGAAAGTAAATTTTTTAAAATTTACGAACTTAAATGAATACAACAAGATATTTCTACTTATAAAAGTATGACATTGTATATGGTCGAAATCGGTTCATCTACTGTGCGACCAATCGAGGCTAAAATATGGCGGGCCAAAGCTCAAGTTCGGGTTATATCGAACCAAGGCGCGAAATTAGACCGTCGAGCTCATGACCCCCGAACCGAACAAGATCGAGGAAAATTTACCGAGCCTAATAACGGAAGGCCAAAATATCCGCGATCGGTTGGAGATCATGGCAAAAATCTCGGCACTTATCAAAGAGAGGCCGATTAATTAGCAAATTATGAGATCTTTTACCTTGTATAGAATTGTATCAAGAGTAGGACACCCTTACTATATAAAAGGGGGTTTGATCATTTGTAAAACATATTGTAGTACGCAGTAAAAAGTAGTACACTATTATTTCTAGCTCTTATTATCTTGTTATTCTGTTCTAACATCAGTTGAGGCATTTTTTTTTACTCGAGGGTGATCAAACTCAAAGGCCAAAGCTGTTCAATTTGTGTTGTGTGCAATTTTCTTATCATTAATTTCAATATTAATATGTTTTCTTAATCTGTATCAAGTTATATCACATATCCTTAAAATCGCGTACAAATTCATTTGTTATCCGATTTTGAGGGTAAACAGTTTAGCGTCCACCGTGGGGCTAAGAATAATAGTGGTTTCTTGGTACAAACTTTCATAAAACACACTATTTTACACTATTTCTTTGGAGTATCTTTGATTCCAGGATCAAAATATCGAATTTTCGATCAGCACCCCTCCACATTGACAATGATTTCAGCCACCATGGCGAAATGATAACATAACACCAGGGAGCGACGTATCCTCGGTCGATCTCGATGGAGTTCTGGCTGTAGATCCAATCGACGTCAGTTTCACATGTAGCCATCAATGCAAATTTTGTCGTCGATCTAGAGGGCAATGGCCGTAGAGATGTTCGATTAGCCTCTCAAATCACACATGGCAGCGAAGATGGCGGGATCAACCTGCGGGTAATCTTCGAAATGCTGCAGGCTCAACATGCAACGATAGCCCAGCTCCAAAACCAGAATCACCCACCGAGTAGGATCGAGCCCGAGCCGTCCAGGGAAGTTGTTCAAAGGGTCGAATCGGTCTCAGGGAGACCAAACGAGAAAGAATCGGAGACCAGTCCTATAATCATGAAGATGCTCGAGGAACTGACAAAACAGATTGAGCCAGGGAAAAAGAAGATCGAGGCAAACGACTAGAAGGTGAAAATTTACAACTCCAGTGTCGATCAAATCCCGGGGGCACCACCGATATTGAAGGGTCTGGACTCCAAAAATTTTGTGCAAAATCCTTTTTCCCCGAGCGTGGCTGTCAAGCCGATCCCCAAGAAGTTCCGCATGCCCGAGATTCTAAAATATAATGGAACGACCGACCCGAACTATCACGACATAAAATGATGGGCTGCGATGGGTACCCAGTACCTTACTCAATCGAGTACCAACGTAATGTATCTTTCTTATTACAATCATCATAGGTAAGTGGTCCAGAAGGGCCGTATGAGGTAACAAGAATAAAACTGTCATGACCCCAAATACTGGTCGTGATGGCACCTATCACAATACTACGCAAGCCAACCAATCAATTAACCACAACTTTTTTTCCTTTAACAATAAGCCATTTTCTAACACAGGTTTTAAATACCAAATTTCATTGTAAATTTCTAAAGCAACAGAAAATATGTGAAAGTGAAATAAACAGGAAACTACACAGCCCCATAAATCTGGTGTCACGAGTCTAGAGCCTCTAATACAAGTCTGAATACCTACTACATCCATAGTCTATAAAAAAGCGGAAAGATAATAAGTTAGGGAGGAGAAAACAGGGCTGCGGGCGCCATGCAGCTACCTGAAAATCTCCGTCGATGCACTGATTAATTGAAAAACCCTCACTCGGCCGCTCTGGCACCTGATGCACACGAGGTGCAGGGAGTAACATGAGTATGCCAACTCAGTAAGTAGCCAAAGTAAATAAGTACTGAAAGCAGTGACGAGCAGTTCAAAGGATATATAACTGAATACTCAACAAAATAGCAGATCAACTTTACCAGTTTAAAACCCATTTCTTCATAAAAATCATCATGTTCTGTTTAAACACTTCAAATAATATACTTAGCAATATATTCAATAGAGGCTTATTTCAAAGAAGTGTGAAATCAGTGAAAACATCATAACTAGGCCCCTCAGGCAAGGGATCACTCAAAATGTGGCCTCTCGGGCAGCCTCTCAGTCACTCGTGACTCAACCCTCGTCACTCAGTCTCATAATATCTCATAGTAATAGAAGTCATAATAACCGATGTGGCGTGCAACCCGATACATATATTTATAGTCGACTACGCTCATTGGGGGTGTGCAGACTCCGGAGGGGCTCCTACAACCCAAGCGTCATATTACTGCGGCGTGCAGCCCGATCCTATATATATATATATATCGCTGTGGCGTGCAGCCCGATCCACATAAGTATTGTTGCGGCGTGCAGCTTGATCCAATATATATAAATATCCTCACAATTTGGTTCTCAACCTCTTTCAGTCCTTAACCTCACAGCCTCTCGGGCACAACGATAGGAATTAGGGAACTCAGCCCACACAGTCCTCACAATTAGGAGTAGAGCAATAAAACTAGTTTTAAACATTTGAACAGGTAAAACATGACTGAGTATATGCTTCTAGCAAGTAAAGTGAGGAAAACAGTCAAAATGCCCCTAAGGGTTTCTACAGGTAGGCACAAGGCCCCAAACATGGCATACAACCTATAACACAGTATAAATATCCAAATTACGAAATAATATAATATTTTCAAATCAAATACGTGGCTCAATAGTTGCTACGAGACGGACCAAGTCACAATACCTATCGGTGCACGCCCACACGCTCTTCACCTAGCATGTGCGCCACCGCATTTATCGAAACAAGTCATATACCGAGGTTTTGTACCCTCAGTTCCAAATTTACAATGGTTACTTACCTCAAACCGGAAAAAATACTACTCTACAACGCCTTTGCCCCTCGAAGACCTCCACTCGTGTTGAATCTATCCAAAATCAAAATCACGACGTCAAAATATGCTAAAGGAACGAAGCCCAAGTGAAAACAATCAAATAATACCAAAAATCACGAAATTGGCCAAACCCGACCCCCGGGGCCCATGCCTTGAAACTCGATAAAAATTACATCATTGGAAATCCTTATCCTTCCACGAGCCTATACATATCAAGAACACTGAAATCGGAGTCCAAATGACCCCTAAAATCCTCATTTAAAGTCTCTTAATTCCAAGCCCTAATTTTCCCAATTTTAGGCTTAGATTCCATGATTTATTAGGTAGATTTCACGATAGAATCGAGTTTAAAATCCAAAATTCTTGCCTCCAAACGTTTGCCATGGAATCCCTCTTCAATCTCCTTCAAAAAGCTCCAAAAACGACCTACTATGGAGGAAATAAACCCCAAAACTGTGGATAAGACAAGCTTAAAAACCTTCTGCCCATGCATAATTTCCTTCTTCGCGAACGCGGTCAAAGCCTCGCGTTCGCAAAGCACAAAAATAACTTTGACCAAAATCCTCTTACACGATCGCGACCTAACCCTCGCGAATGCGATGCTTTGCCCAGGTGAACCTTTGCGAATGCGTTCCATCCATCGCGAACGCGATGATTAAATTCTACTGAAGCTCAACCCCACAATTCCTTCTATGCGAACGCGACTACGCACCCGCGAACGCGATGCACAATCTCGCAACCCTCCGCGAACGCAAACGCGAAGGCTAAATTTCCACCTCCCTTAGCTGACTCTTCGCGAACACGGCGGTCCTCTCGTGAACGCAAAAAGTAAATACCTGCAACTGTTGAACCTGCAATTTTTGGAACTTTCTTAACTTCAAAATGATCCGATTGACCACCCGAAACTCACCTGAGGACCTCGGGACCTCAACAAAGGCACTAACATATCCCAAAACCTTATTCAAACTTGTACCAATCTTCAAAACACGTCAAACAACATCAAATCACCCAAAACACATCAAATTCAAGCTTAAGGTTCTAAAAATCTTTAAATTATGCTTTTGATCATAAACCCTACCAAACCACGTCCAAATGACCTGAAATTTTGCACACACATCCCAAATGATACCACAAAACTATTGCAACTCTCGAAATTCCATTCCAACCCCTACATCAAAATCTCGCGTACCAACCGGAAATCGCCAAAATATCAACTCCGCCAATTCAAGCCTAACTCTACTCCGAACCTCCAAAACTCATTCCGATCACACTCTTAAGTCTCAAATCACCTTCCGAAGCTAATCGAACCATCAGAACTCACATCCGAGCCCTCTAACCCAAAGTCAACATCTGATTGACTTTTCAAACTTAAGCCTTCTTAAAAGAGACTAAGTGTCTCAAACTTCACCAAAATCATTCTGAATTCAATCCGACCAACCCGATACCTCAAAACACGGATAAACAAAACATAAAGAAACAGAAATGGAAAAATAGAGCAGTAACTCATGAGACAACTGGCCGGGTCTTTACATCCTCCCCAACTTAAACAAACGTTCGTCCTCGAACGATTCAAGAAACATACCTGAAGCATCAAACATGTGAGGATATCTGCTCCGCATATTTCGCTCGGTCTCCCAGGTAGCCTCCTCCACGGGCCGACCTCTCCACTACACTTTCACCGAAGCTATATCTTTTGATCTCAACTTCCAAACTTGATGCTCCAAAATAGCTGGGCTTCACATCATAAGTCAAATCGCCCTCCAACTTAACTGTGCTAAAATCTAGAACATGAGACGGGTCTCTAATATACTTCCGGCGCATAGAAACATGGAATACCGGATGCACACTTGAAAAGCTGGATGGCAAGGCAAGCTCATAAGCCACCTCCCCAATCCTCTGAAGTACCTCAAAAGGCCCAATGAACCGCGGACTCAACTTCCCTTTATTTCCAAATCTCATAACACCCTTCGTGGGCAAAACCTTCAATAGAACCTTCCCGCCAACCATGTAGGACACATCTCGAACCTCCCTATCAGCATAACTCTTTTGCCTCGATTGTGCTATACGAAGTCTCTCCTGAATCACCTTCACTTTATCTAAAGCATCATGCATTGTACGAAGTCTCTTACTGACTTTTATAGCATCCTGCACCAAATCAGAGATCGGGCTTGAACTAACCAACTGGAGATCTACACCGCCTCCCGTACAAAGCCTCATATGGAGCCATCTGAATACTCGACTGGTAGTTGTTGTTATAAGCAAACTCTGCAAGCGGTATAAACTGATCACATGACCCTCCAAAATCAATAACGCAAGCGCGTAACATATCCTCCAATATCTGAATAGTGCGCTCGAACATCCCATCTGTCTGAGGGTGAAAAGTTATGCTCAACTCCACCTGAGTACCAACTCTCGCTGAACATACTTCCAAAACTGGGAAGTAAACTGAGTGCCCTGATCTGAAATGATGGAAACTGGGACACCATGCAATCGAACAATCTCCCGGATGTATATCTCTACTAACCACTATGAAGAATAAGTAGTACAGATAGGAATGAAGTGCGCAGACTTGGTAAGCCAATCCACAATCACCCAAATAGCATCGAACTTCTTCAAAGTCCGTGGGAGCCCAACTACAAAGTCCATAGTGATCCGTTCCCACTTCCACTCTGGAATATCCATCCGCTGAAGCAAGCCACCCGATCTCTGATGCTCATATTTCACCTGCTGACAATTGAGACACCGAGCTACAAATTCCACAATATCTTTCTTTATTCTCCTCCACCAATAATATTGTCTCAGATCCTAATACATCTTTGCGGCTCTGGATGAATAGAATACTGCGAGCTATGGGCCTCCTCTAGAATCAACTCCCGAAGCCCATCTACATTGGGCACACAAATCCGGCCCTGCATCCTCAATACCCCATCATCTCCAATAGTCACGTCTCTGGCATCATCATGCTGAACTCTATCCCTAAGGACAAGCAAATGTGGATCATCATATTGCCGCCCTCTGATGTGGTCATATAAGGAAGACCGAGAAATGACACAAGCTAATACCCGACTGGGCTCCGAAATATCCAACCTCATGAACCGATTGGCCAAAGCATGAACATCAACCGCAAGAGGTCTCTCCCCAATTGGGATGTACGCCAAACTCCACATACTCACTTTCTTTTGGCTCAAAGCATCGGCCACCACATTGGCCTTACCCGGATGGTACAATATAGTGATGTCATAATCCTTAAGCAACTCCAACCATCTTCACTGCCTCAAATTAAGATCCTTTTTCTTGAACAAATGCTGAAGACTATGGTGATCAGTGAACACCTCACAAGATACGCCATACAAGTAATGCCTCCAAATCTTCAACGCTTGAACTATGGCAGCCAACTCTAAATCATGAATGGGGTAGCTCTTCTCATGGGGCTTCAACTGATGAGAAGCATAGTTAATAACTCTACCCTCCTACATCAACACACAACCATTCCTTACTCTCGAAGCATCACAATACACTACCTAAACAACCGGCGATAATAGCCTGCCAAACCAAGAAAGCTGCAAATCTCTGTGGCTGAGGACAGTCTGGGCCAACTCTGAACCGCCTCTATCTTCTTTAGATCAACCTGAATACCCTCACTGGATACCACGTGTACCAAGAATGCTACTGAACTGAGCCAAAACTCACACATTTTGCGTAAAGCTTCTCCTCCTTCAATCTCTGCAACACAACCCTCAATGCTCTACGTGCTCCTCCTGACTACGCAAATGTACCAAAATATCATCAATGAAAACTATGACAAATGAGTTAAGATAAGGCCAGAACACACCGTTCATCAAATGCATGAATGCTGCTGGGGTATTGGTCAGCCCAAAAGACATAACTCTGAACTCATAAATCCCTAATCTTCAATTGGTAATAACCGAAATGGAGATCAATCTTGGAGAACACTCTCGCTCCCTAAAGCTTGTCGAATAAATCATCAATGCGAGGTAAGGGATACTTGTTCTTAATTGTTACCTTGTTCAATTGCCTATAATCAATGCACATTCTCATAGTGCCATCCTTCTTCTTTACAAACAGAACCGCGGCACCCCAAGGTGATGCACTAGGCCGAATAAAACCCTTATCAAAGAGTTCCTAAAGTTGCTCCTTAACTCCTTCAACTCCGCTGGTGCCATACGATACATCAGAATAGAAATGGGCTGAGTGCCTAGCACCAGGTCAATACCAAAAGCAATATCCCTGTCCGGTGGCATGCCCGACAGGCCTATAGGAAATACATCAGGGAAATCCCTCACAAATGGAACAGAATCAATACTGGAAGCCTCAGCTCCGACATCCCTCACAAAGGCTAGATATGGAAGACAACCCTTCCCAACCATACGCTAGGACTTCAAGAAAGAGATCACTCTACTAGGGACATAATCAGTCACACCTTGCTACTCGATCCGTGGCACACCCAAAATCTCCAATGTGATTGTCTTAGCATGATAGTCCAGAATAGAACAACACGGAGATAGCCAATCCATGCCCAGAATGACATCAAAATCCACCATACTCAGTAATAAAAGATCAATTCGGGTCTCCAGACCCTCAATAGACATCACACACGATCGATACACATGGTCTACAACAACATTATCACCCACCGGGGTAGATATATAAACAGGAGAATGCAACGACTTACAGAGCATACCCAGATAACGAGCGAAGTATGATGACACATAAGAGAAGGTAGAACCGGGATCAAATAATATAGATGCATCTCTATGGCAGATTGAAATGATACCTGAAATTATACCGTTTGACACAACAACATCTGATCTTCTTGTAAGGGCATAGAAACGGACCTGACCACCCCCTGATCAACCTCCCCCTCTAGGGCGACCTCTAACTGACTGACCTCTACCCCTAGCTAGCTGGGCAGGTGGTGAAGTAATTGGAGCAGAAGTCGAGGGTTGACCCCTCTACTGAGACCGACCATTATGAAGTTGAGGACACTGCCTTCTCATATTCCCAAACTCTCTCTACTCATAGCAACTCCCCAGTGCTGGAGATGTGGACTGAAGGGAACCCTGGCACCGGAGTAACTAGAAGATGCACTCGGTATAGAAGAGCCCTGAACAGATGGAACAAGAGATGAGCTCTGAGTTGGAAGGGCACTAAGTGATGACTAGACCTGATGTGAACTGTGAGAACCATGACCCGATGACACCCCACGATAACTTGGGCGATCTGACTGACCATGTGGAAACTGTCAGCCTCTGCCGTCCTAAAACTGGCCCCTCGAAGGAGCACCACTGTAATTACCAGATCCTCGAGACTACTTGGCCTCCCTCTCCTATCGCTTCTGGCGATGAGCAGGCTCAATCTCCCGGGCAATATCCACAACCTCCTCGAATGTAGCACCAGTCACCCTCTCCCTGGTCATGAGAATACAAAGCTGATAAGTAAGGCCATCGACAAACCTTCTGATTCTCTCTTGATCTGTGGGAACCAACCAAACCACATGATGGGCTAACTTAAAGAACTATATCTTATACTGCGTCACGGTCATCTCCCCTAACACAACTGCTCAAACTACCTACACAGCTCCTCTCGACACGACTGTAGCACATACTTCTCCAAAAAAAGAACAGAGAACTGCTGCCAAGTAAGGGGCGCTACACAAATAGGCCTACACCTCTCATACGCCTCCTACCAAGTGAAGGTAGCCCCAGAAAATTGAAAGGTAGTAAATGCCATACCACTGGTCTCTAGAATCCCTGTTGTACGAAGCATACTCTAGCACTTATCCAAGAAATCCTGAGCATCCTCGCCCTCTGCACCGCTGCACGTCGGAGGCTGGAGTCTACCAAATATCTCAAGTCGATGCTGCTCATCGTTCGACATAATTGGTACCACAACTCTTGAGCTGGTGTAATCGGTTGGGCTGGAGGTGCCCCCAGTGTCTGAAGTGCATGGACAACCTGCTCAGGTGGGCAAGCAACGGGAATCTGGGTGCCTCCCCCGGCCTAGGAAGTAGCTGCGGCTGTAGTAACTGAAATCGCTTGAGCCAAACCGGTACACACTGATAAGGTCTGAGATAAAGCCTCCTGAAGTCCTAGAATCACAATAGGCATAATTGGTGCCTGAGCTGGTACTGTTGTAGCATCCACAATTGGGACCTGATCGGGAGCTGGGGCAGCTGGTGGATTTGCAGGTGCTGCTCTAACTGCTCTACCCCTGCCACAGCCTCGACCATGACCTCAGCCTCTGGTGGCCCCAGGTGGTGGTACTGGTGGTTACCCATCCTGCCCGGTAGCACGTGTCCTCACCATCTGTAAGAGAATGGAATAACAAAAATTTAGTACTCGGATCAACAGATTCGCACGACAAAAATTTCAAGAATATGAATTTTTTCCTAAAGGTTCTGTATCTCCAGGATAAGTACAGACGTCTCCGTACCGATCTGAGATTCTACTAAATCGGCTCATGACTCGTGAGACCTATGTAACCTAGGCTATGATACCAACTTGTCACGACCCGAAATACCAATCGTGATGGCGCCTATCACAATACTAGACAAGCCAACCAATCAATTAACCACAACCCTTTTTCCTTTAACAATAATCCATTTTCTAACATAGGTTTTAAATACCAAATTTCATTGTAAATTTCTAAAGCAACATAAAATATACGGAAGTCAAATAAACATGAAACTACACAGCCCCATAAATCTGATGTCACGAGTCTAGAGCCTCTAATACAAGTATGAATACTTACTACTGATCGCAGCAAACTCAACCTTACACTAAGGTAGGAAGAGTGGGCGCTAAGACTTTTTGGAATGGAGTTGCGTATTTGTTTAGACTAGGAATGCGAGTTTTGCTTCTAATTGTACTTCAAACATTTTTGGTTTTTTGTTGTTTAAATAACTACTATTGTCAACTACAAGCTAAAGCTAAATTATACTAAGAGATATGTTCTAAGTTGTGATTAATATAAAGAAATACACTAGGGTCGTGGCATCACCTAGGTGGTTAAATAACGCGTAGAAAATACTAACAATCGATTGACATATTTTGGATCAATGTTATAACCGTTGCACAATTATACCCACTATCACACCTCTCATTAGAGAGAGCGATTTTGCCCAATTGACTCTCTCAAGACCAATTGGGTAGGCCAATTAGACCAAGCAACTAGGGTTCAAGTAGGGTGATTACTCTCTCGAGGTTTAACCCTATTAATTGGGACTACCATTTCTCATAGCTCCATCCCAATTCCTTGTTGGGTCAATTGTGGGGTCATAGACTCTCTTTCTCAAGAAGGGTCAAGACCCACTAAGCTAGAATCAATGTTTGCAATCACCAATCCTTAAACCATAAAATTAACCCAAATAACAAAAATCCAACATCAATCTATCATTAATAAGCAACACCCATTAATTACCCACACTAGGGTTGAGCCACAACCCTAGCTAATGGGTTTAGCTAGACATTATTAGAGAAGAAACTGAAGAAATAGAAGATGAAATAACCATATTAATTAATTACTAATGTTAGACTGCAAGAATCTAAGATGAAATAAGCTCAAAATGCCCAAAATAGGCTAATACAAATATCTCACGAGCGCAACAGCTATCAGGTGTACAAAACTTGACTAAAAATGGCAAAATATTCTATTTATACTAGGCTGGAAAAATCGGACACAAATACCCTTACAGAGTCAGCGCAGGCCGCACAAAGTTGGCATGCGGCCGCACTGGGTTGCTTGACTTCTAAATCTTACTCTCTGAAGAAAGTGATGCGGACCGCACAAAGATTGGGGTGCAGCTGCATGACGACTGGCGCGGACCACACAAAGTTGTTGTGCGGCCCCATGGATGGTTTGCAGCTCCTCTGAAGTTTTATGGTGCGGTCCGCACGAACTTGTAGTGCGGCGCGTTGGCTAGGCACGGACCGCGTGAGCTCGACCGCGGCCGCACTGCTTGCGATTGGAAATGACAACTTTCTGAATCTCTTTGGTGCGACCGCATGTCATAATTACGGGGCCGCATGAAATGCCTTGTAGTTTCACAACCTCTGAACTCCTATGGTGCGACTGCATGACATGATGGTGCGGTCCGCACCAAGTTCTGAATGTCCTTACTTTAATGATCCTTGACACTTGAGCAGGTTTCACTCCGTTTCGAGCCGATTTTTGACTTTTGTCATCTTGTCGCTCAAACCTGCAATCAAGCGCAACTTGTAAGCATTCTGGGTCTATTTTATGGAAATTCATATATAAAGCATAGGCAAGTATGGGCATAAAACGTGTTAAAATTGTAGTTATCAACTCCCCCAAACTTAAACCTTTGCTTGTCCTCAAGCAAATAAAATAAGACCCGCCCCTCAAAGGGAAACATCTGAGTAATTCCAGCTTATCCTAAAGTGACCTCATCACGCATCACTTGGGACTAACAATTGCCCTTAATACGAATGCATCATTAACACATTTTAAACTTTTAAGAGCTATGGATCAAATGTGGCACAAGAGCATCGAGGGTTGACTCATTTCATCAAGGAGCTTTTTTTTTCAAATACCTTGGTCATTGCGGGACCTAAACTCACACATCCTCAACTTTCCCTAAGCGAACCTCACCTTTTTAGAATAATGACACACAAACCGAGGTTGATGGATTTTTCGCTCGTTTCTCTCACAAAGAAGGTCATAAGTTTGGCTCTAGGTACCATACGCTTGCACCTTGTGTAAGTATCCACTAATGTAGGTTCCGTTCAACTCAAGATCATATAGGGCTTTTGTGGAGTCATTGTAAAGGCTTTTGGGTAAGGGTAGGATATGTTTTGTTCAAGTGGGTTTAATCTTCCTTCAAACACTTCTTTTGATTCATTTTGGCACACTTTCTTGACTCATTTGAGTATTCACTTCTTTTTCGAGGGGTTAGAGAGACACACTGTCGCTCTTTCTTATGCATTTCAACACATTTCTCTCCTTATTCAATTTGGTATTTTTCTTTGTCTTGTCTTTTCTTCCTTTTTCATTGCCTCCCTTTTCTTTTTCTTTTGTACATTTTACCACATTGTTTCCTTTCTTGTCTCCCTCCCCCAAACTTAGACATTTTCCATCTACTCCAGGGAAGATTTAGGTGCCAAGAGAGGGTATCATTAAGAACGGGTATAAGCTGTAGCTTTTGTTCTTGAAAGAAGAAGGTTTAAGGCTCAAAGGGGTTAGCTAGGGATCATTTCATTGGTAGGTCATGGAATTGTTCAATCTTAGCATTTCGGATCAAGGAGGGCCTATACTCACTTCTCGAGCCAAATTTCACCTAGGATTTTACCTCAACAAACACTCAGGTCAAGTTCTAGACAATCAGCTCGGAGCTTAGACTCATGATTCGAATTCTCACCACACACACTCAAGGATTTCCAAAGACATCGAGTCGAGGGCCCACAACAGCCTTAGTTACGACTCAAGCGCACAATGGCCCCACATGACCATATGATGATTGTTTGGTCAATACAAGAGTCTCAAGGCCACCATTTTCACCATCCTAAACACAACATTATGTCTTTGACCATGGGATCAAAGGCAAATGTGTTAGGCCCAAGTGAAGCTTGC
>MU729313.1:22104-33792 GCA_026770625.1 Nicotiana glauca
TTCGCACAACACTCTACCCTTGGAAAGAACCGTGGCATTAAGAAAACCAAGGGCTTATTGAAAACACCAAAACCAAAACAAAAAGCTACGAGCCTCACTACTAAGCTAAAAACAAATTTTTTTAATGAAAATAGAAAAACCAAATGAATATGTACAATGGGGAGTAGAATATACAACGGGGATGAATATATACATAAGAGTCTAGAAGTAGCCAAAGTCAAAAGTTATATACAGGCCAACTATTAAATCCAAAACATAAACTAGAAATCAAATGAATATATACAGTCATCCAAATGTATCAGAATCAAAATAATATGGCGCACCCCCACGAATAAAAGTTGGCATTGTACCCAATGCCAACTACCAAAATAAGCACAAAAAAGAGATAAAGGATATAGAATGGCTCCTCAAGCCTGGTCCACATGCATGGGGTCTCCTGTCGTCCCCTGATCCTCTGTAGTAGCCGGGACCTCAGACTGGTCTCCGACCTACTGTTGGACCGGTGGAACATCCGGTACATCATCGGTGGGAGTGACCTCAATCTCAGCCAACTCAATCATGACTCCCTCAGAACTGGGCAACTTCCTCTTCTTCTTCAGTGGCCTGGGGCGCTCCTACTGAGGCTCGGGTACTAGGACTGCTGCTGGAGGGGCTGGGTCCCCGAATAACAAATATAACAGCATCTGATTCACCATTATCTTGTCCATATCTGCTCGTAGTACCTTTACTGACTCTTTTGATGCCCTGGAATTCCTCATTTTCTTGTGCTCCCGGGCCAACTTCTCAAAAGCTGTGCTTTGTGCCCCAACTGCCTTAGTCAAGGCAGTCTGAGTCTCAATCATCTTTTTCTGGTTGGATAGGAGTGTCTTCAGCGTTTCCTCAATAGACGGAGGAACCTGGACAGTGGCTGGGGTAGACTGGGCCTCAACTGAAGTGGCTAATGTGGACAACTTGGATGTCGCAACGGACATCCAGTTGTTCAAACTGTCCAATGTCATGGCTAGCTGCTGGGTTGTCAATGGGTTGGTCCGGGAAATGGGAATTGTAGGGCCATCTGAGGAACTAGGGCCCGCAGAGGAGGAAGGCCTATCAACTGGGACAGACACAGCTGAAATGGAGGGAAACTCTGTAGCAGGCTCGACAGAAGTCTCTACCTCAACTGGCTCCTCAGACTGGCCAGTTAGGGCAGAGGTGGATGACTTGATTTTCTTATCCCCCTTTGGGTTGTCTGGACCCTGAATACTGAACCAGGAGAAGGAGGCTACTGGGCGCACTGTCACATCATAAGGCATTTTCTTCACCTTCAAATCCTTAAAATACAGTGTCAGAGTGTTGGGGAAAGGGTAGTTCCACGTACTGTCAATCCCCATAGCAGTGATCACCCTGTACATAACATTCCCCACATTGATAGGGAATCCAGCCATAATGGAAGCAATGAGCACAACCTGGGGAAGAGGGACGGTTTGGTCATGTGAAGTGGGATCCAGCCTGTTGCAAACAAAGGTGAGCCACCCTCTCGCCTCGAAGTTCAGGTTCTTCCTTAAAAATTTTACCCCTACCTGCACCCAATCTGGAACAACACCCGAAAGTGCCAAGAACTCTGCCAAACATGGGTGAACCTCCTCCTTCATCGCCAGCTTTTCCATGTATTGGGTCTCGTCTTCATCCTTGAAACCCAAATAGTCATTAAGTGCTTTGCCCGAAAACACAACATTCTTGTTCCTCGCTTTGGTCGCAGTGGAGTCCTTTTTGGTGTAGGCTACATTGGTGTAGAACTCTTTGACCATGTGTTCATTTGCATTTATCAACCCGTCACTGAAGTGGTCCCACCCGCTTCTAGTTTGAAGCTGTTCATAGACTTTGAGTAGGAGTGGCAATAAGTCCTTAGTTACGATGCACCTCTCAGGGATTAGATGTCTTTTGGACCACATTTCCCGGAATTTGTGGAAGGCCACTTGACTAACAAAGCGGTCTTCCCACACTTCAGCTTTCCTAGTTCGTTCCACACCACCAACCTCGGGTACCCCACTAATCGGGGTCTCCTCCTCACTGTCAGCACTATTCCCAGATTCTGAGGCTGTGGGGGAAGTGGAGTACTTGCCGCTACCCGCTGCTGAGCCATCAGACGACTCAGATTGTATAGCTTGTGGATCTTGGGCTGGGACTGAGGGGACTTGCGCCGAATCAACTGATAGTTCCTGAGAGGGAAGGTACTCACTCCTCGATTGATCCTCGTCTGTCACTAATTGCTTTCTTGTCTTTAGTTTTGGTTGGGGGGTGAGTTTCTTTAGCTTGGCTTTTCCTCCCCGGGAGGGTTCACCTCGACCGGGTTGTTTGGCACCACGTCCTCTTTGTTTTACCTTTTTCTGCACACAAATGATTCTAACATTGTTAGTATAGGCAAGTGTAGTGTATTATCATATGCATAATAAAGCAGAATATCAAGAAGCAGTGTTGCAGACAGTATAGCAGACTAGACCAGCACGTGCCGCGCCAACAGGGGATGCGGCCGCGCAAAGGAAACTTGACAAACTCATCCCTCTGAACCTCTCCCACGCGGGCTGCGCAAACATGAGATGCGGCCGCGTGGGACCATCTTGACAAATTCAACTCTCTGAACATCTCCCATACGGGCCGCGCAAACATGGGATGCGGCCGCGCGGGACCAGCGCTGTCCGCACAAACCTGACATATGGCCGCACTGAGCAACTACTCAACTTACACTTCTCTGAACTTCATTGATGCGGGCTGCGCAAATATGGGATGCGGCCGCGCAAGACCAGCGCGGGCCGCGCAATAAGGGACGCGACCGCTCTGGGTTTTCAATACAGGGACAATTAGGGTTTAACCAAAAATGCTCAAATCTTTCACGTTTTAGCATCCTACTTTGTCCCTACTCGTTTAACATCTTTAAGCATCATGCCTAGTACTTGAAGAACAACAAATAAACGAAACTAAGAAAAATAATGAAAAAAGAAGAAGTTGTAGCTACTGGGTCATGAACTAAATTAAAACTAAAAGCGACATAATGATTAATGTGGGAAAAAGTTACCAGGATTGTGAAGATTTAACTCTTGATACTCGCACAAATAAGAGTCTTAGAGAGAACGGTCGAAATTTAGGGTTCAGAGATTGATATGGCGAAAAGTTCTAATGGGGACCCTAATGGTGTATTTATAGGGAATCAAAGCGGGGCCCCGACTTACCGTCCAGTGCGGCCGCGTGAACACGACCGTGAGCCGCGCTGGGACTTACCATATACCCGTTGCTGAAACAAGGGCACGCAGACCACATGAAACGGGCTGCGGTAGCATGAGAACCACGCGGGCTGCTCAAAATGGGACTCGTCCGCGCGAACACAGTTCAAAGACTTATCAATTGTGGCCTTTACCAGTGCGGACCACATAAGCAAGGGTGCGGCCGCACTAACCAACTTCAGAGACTATGTACTTTTTGCACAGTTGTTTTGCACTGGTTCAACACAAGTCCTGAAACATCTCACAAACAATTAGCTCAAAATCCTAATCTACAAAGAAAACCAAAGAAAAAGAAAATGATATGGGTTGCCTCCCAAGCAGCGCCTGATTTAACGTCGCGGCACGACGCATATTACCATCATATCACTTCAAATGAATAAGTGCCACCATATGGCTGACTTCAATCTTTCCCAAATAGTGCTTGACACGATGCCCATTGACCCGGAACACTTCACCATTCTTGTTTTTAAGATCAAGAGCACCAAAAGGAGTTACAAAGACCACTTCAAAGGGACCACTCCATTTAGATTTGAGCTTCCCCGGAAATAACCTTAACCGGGAATTGAAAAGACGAACCATGTTGCCCACCTTGAATTCTTTACCCCGAGCATACTTATCGTAGAGTTACTTCATCTTGTCCTTATACAAGGACGAGCTGGATTAAGCATGAAATCTAAACTCATAAAGTTCATTCAATTGCTCCACTCAGAGGTTGGCCGCAACATCCTATTCCAAGTTCAATTTTTTCAATGCCACATAGCCTTGTGTTCTATTTCCACCGGGAGATGTCAAGCCTTACGAAACACCAACCGATATGGAGATATACCAATCGGAGTCTTGTAGGCCATCCGATAAGCCCAAAGAGCATTATCCAACTTCTTCGACTAGTCGGTCCTATTAGCATTCACCGTTTTGGACAAAATACTCTTAATTTCCCGATTTGAAACCTCCACTTGACCGCTTTCTTGTGGATGATAGGGGTTAGTCACCTTGTGGTTAACTCCATATTTAGCGACCAATGCGTCAAAAGCCTTGTTGCAAAAATGGGACCCCCCATCACTAATGATAGCACGAGGGGTTCCAAACCTAGTGAAGATATTCCTTTCAAAAAATTCCACGACACTCCAGACTTCATTGTTGGGAAGAGCCACGGCTTAAACCCACTTTGATACATAGTCCACCGCCACGAGAATATACGTGTTCCCACAAGAACTTACAAACGGGCCCATGAAATCAATGCCCCAAACATAAAAAATATCTACCTCGAGGATTGTATGGAGAGGCATCTCATCCCTTTTTGAAATCCCACCAGCTCTTTGTCATGTATCACATTTCTTCACCAAATCGCTCGCATCTTGAAATACAGTCGGCCAATAGAAGCCGCAACTTAAAACCTTTGATGCCGTCCTCACTCCCCCATGATGACCACCGTAAGGAGAAGAGTGGCAAGCCTCCAATATGTTCATTTGCTTAGTTTCCAGCACACATCTTCGTATTACCCCGTCCGTACAAATTTTGAACAAATACGGCTCATCCCAATAGAAATCCAAGCTATCCCGCTTGAGTTTCTTCCTTTGGTTGGAAGATAGCTCACATGGGCCATTGCCGGTCACTATGAAATTGGCGATGTCCGCAAACCAAGGTATGTCACCCATAGAAATTGAAAGAAGTTGCTCATCGAGGAAAGCATCATTTATCTCAACACCATTGCTCGGTCTCCCTTCTTCCTCTAGCCGGGACAAATGATCCGAGACTTGATTCTCACTTCCTTTTCTATCCACAATATCTAGATCAAATTTCTGAAGGAGTAGTACCCATCTAATCAACCTTGCCTTCGAATCTTTCTTTGTCATCAAATACCTGAGGCTGCATGGTACGTATGTATGATCACCTTCGCCCCCATAAGATAAGGGCGAAATTTCTCCATCACAAACACAATAGCCAAGAGCTTCTTTTCCGTCACCGTGTAGTTTCTTTGGGCCTAATTTATCATTTTGCTAGCATAATACACGAGATGGAACATTTTTTTGATTCTTTGGCCAAGCACCGCACCTACCGCTACATCAATCGCATCACATATAAGTTCAAAAGGCAATTACCAATTAGGTGCGGTGATGATGGGAGTTGTGGTCAACTTCTGTTTCAACAACTCAAAGGACTCCATACACCTCTCATCTAAGACGAACTTAACATCCTATTCTAATAATTTACAAAGCGGGTTCACAACTTTTGAAAAGTCTTTAATGAATCGCCGGTAGAACCCGGCGTGACCCAAAAAACTCCTCACCCCTTTGACAGAAGTAGGGGGAGGAAGCCTTGAGATCACCTCAATTTTCACCTTATCGACTTCAATTCCATGTTTGAGATTTTATGACCCAACACAATACCTTCTTGCACCATGAAGTGACATTTCTCCCAGTTAAGTACAAGATTGGTTTTCTCACACCTTTTCAATACCTTGTCCAAGTTCACTAGGCATTCTTCAAAAGAGTCCCCCACCACGCTAAAATCGTCCATGAAGACCTCCAGAATATCCTCCACCATGTTAGTGAAGATTGCCATCATACATCTTTGGAAGGTCGCGGGAGCATTAAAAAATCCAAATGGCATTCTTGAGAAAGCGAATGTGCCATACGGACATGTAAAGGTTGTCTTCTCCTGATCCTCCGGGGCAATGAGAATTTGATTGTACCACGAGTAGCCATCAAGGAAACAATAATAAGCCCGGACCGCTAACCGATCAAGCGTTTGGTCCAAGAATGGTAGAGGGAAATGATCTTTTCTCGTGACCTTGTTGAGCTTTATATAATCCATGCACATTCTCCAACCCGTGACCGTACGGGTAGGAATCAACTCATTGTTGGCATTGGTGACGACTGTCATTCCACCCTTCTTTTGCACACATTGGACCGGAGAGGTCCATGAACTATCCGAGATTGGGTAGACTACACCGGCGTCCAACCACTTGATAACCACTTTCTTTACCACCTCTTGCATAGCTTCATTCAATCTTCTTTGATGTTCAAGAGACGAACTTGCATCTTCCTCCAAAATAATCTTGTGCATGCAAAAAGTGGGGCTTATACCCCGAATATCCACCAACGTCCATCCAATCGCCCTCTTGCACTTTTATAGAACCGCCAAAGTGGCGTCAACCTGCATGTTAGTTAAGAAAGACGAAAGAATAACATGCAAAGTGAAATTAGGACCCAAGTATTCATACCTGAGGTGAGGAGGAAGAGGTTTCAACTCCAACACCGGCGGCTCCTCAATAGATGGCTTTGTTGGGGGAGTTTTGCGATTCTCAAGGTCCAATGATAACTTCCTAGGCTCATAAAAGTATGAGCCCATACCATGAAAAGCATTTACACATTCAATTCTCCTGGTATCATCATTAGCCTCCATGTTCAAAAGCACCGCTTCAAGTGGATCTTCAATATTAATCATTGAGATTGTGTCATCCACTATCACCGCCGTGACAATGTCAACAAAAGAGCACACCTCGGTGCCATTTGGTTGCCTCATAGACTTGCACACATGGAACACCACCTTTTCATCACCAACTGGGAAGGTCAAGCCTTCCCCGTTGCTAGGAAAGGTCTTCCAGGAATAATTGGGACTTCAAAGTCCACCTCACAATCTAGGATCACGAAGTCGGCCGGCAAGATGAATTTATCAACATGAATAAGGACATCATCGATTATACCCAAAGGCCGCTTCATTGACCTATCCGCCATTTGGAGCCTCATTGAAGTCAGGCGAGGTTGTCCGATTCCCAAAGTCTTGAAAATAGAATATGGCATTAAGTTGATACTCGCCCCCAAGTCACAAAAGGCTTTTGCAAAGTCAGAACTTCCAATAGTGCATGGGATAGTGAATGCGCCGGGGTCCTCAAGTTTAGGAGCCATGGAGTGTACAATTGCGCTCACTTGATGGGTCATCTTGATTGTCTCACACTCCATTGATCTCTTCTTTGTAACCAAATCCTTCATGAATTTCGCATACCCTGGCATTTGCTCGAGTGCCTCCACCAAAGGCACATTGATAGTCAAACTCTTCATCATCTCAATGAATTTCTTAAATTGGTTATCACCCTTTTGCTTGGCCAACCGTTGGGGGTAGGGCGGAGGAGGCCTAGGCAAGGGTGCCTTGGCTTTGGGCACCTCCGGCTCGGGCATATCTATCATATGTTCCCTAGACGGGTTCACGTTCTCTTGTGTCTCATCCTCAACCTCATGAATGTCAATTCGCACATCATTTCTCACACTTGGTTCCACTTAATCATCAACCCCCATAGGCATATCATCATCACGCAACTCATCATCATCAACCATGACTTGATTCTCACTTGAGGCATGCACATCACTGCCTCGTCCACTTCGCGTGGTCACCGCCATCACATGGTTGTTGTGCCTACCCTTAGGGTTTACTACCGTGTCACTTGATAGAGCACCCTTTGGGCGAGTGTTTAATGATTGTGAAATTTAACCAAGTTGCACCTCCAAGTTACGGATAGAAGTGTTGTGTGAAGCCAATTGCGCATCGGAGTCTTGGTTCTTCTTCATCATTTGTTCAAACATAACCTCAATTCTCCCAAATTCATTTCCCGAAGAACTAGACACTTGAGATTGAAACGGTGGCGGTTTGTTCGGTTGTTGAAACATCGGAGGCCTTTAAAAGCCTTGGCCCCGATTACCTTGACCACAATTGTTGTTCCACCCTCCTTGACCATTGTTGTTATTCCAATTGTTGTTGTTGTTTCCGTTCCAATTTCCACCATTATTACCTTGATTCCCCCAATTGTTGTTTTGGTTATTCCCATTCCAATTTCCACCTGCTTGTTGATTGCCCCAATTTCGTTGGGATCTCAATTGTTGATTTCCCTGGTTTCCTCTATTTCCTTGGTAGTTGTTGACATATTGACAATCCTCACTTTGCTCATCATAGCACTCATTTGAATAACCACCACCATCATCATATTTATCACAATTTCCTTGAGGTTGTTGCCCTATTTGCCTTCTTTTCATCATATTCACTCCTTCCATTGCATTGACTTGGCGCGGGTTTTGAACTTGTTGCAATTGCACCTTCGCCAATTGGTTCATTGTTATTGTAAGTTCGGCAATAGCTTGGCCGTGATCATGCAAATTTATGACATTAGGATCACCTTTAGTAATGTTTGCCCGGCTTTGCCACGCCGAAGAAGTATCAGCCATTTCATCTAACACATCACTAGATTCATTGTACGGGAGCTTCATGAAATTTCCACCCGCCAATTGGTTCATAATACATTGGTTAGTTGTGTTGATGCCCCTATAGAACGTTTGGTGAATCATCACATCATTCATATCATTATTTGGACACTCTTTGACCATAGTTCTAAATCTCTCCCATATTTCATGCAAAGGTTCCGTTGTCTTTTGTTTGAAAGCCAAAATCTCATCACGGAGCGCCGCCATATGACTTGGAGAAAAGAACTTGGCAATGAACTTGTCCGCCAATTCATCCCACGTTGTGATGGAATGATTTGGAAGCCTTTCTAACCAATCCAATGCTTTCCCCCGAAAAGAGAACGGGAAAAGCCTCAATCTCAAAGCATCTTCGGGCACATTGGTTTGTTTACTCCCCCAGCAAGTATCTATGAACCCCTTCAAGTGCTTGTATGCATTTTGGTCGGAGGCGCCTTTAAAATACCCTCTTTGCTCGAGAAATGTCAACATAACATTGGTGATTTGAGAATTCCCCGCCCGGATTCGGGGAGGAACTATGGCACTTGCATAACCCTGGTTCGGAAGGACCGTTGGAGCTACTCTTGGTGGAGGCAGAGAAGGGTCTGGGATTTGATCATTTGGATTTGCATTGGCATTTCTACCTCTCCGTGGTACTTGAGGTACCGGGAGCTCATCTTGCTCAACATCATCAACCACCTCCCTTGTGACCACGTTATTAAGAGGGACATTTCCGTTTAGAGCCATGTGTACCTAGTGGATCGACACAAATAACGTTAGTAAAAAGAAGGAAAGAGAAGCAAAACACAAAACTAGCTACGCAAATAGTCAACACTGTAAGCTCCACGGCAACAGCGCCAAAAAGTGATCACAGCAAACTCAACCTTACTCTAAGGTAGGAAGAGTGGGCGCTAAGACTTTTACCCGAATAGTGGTATCGGGGTCAATTTCCATAGGGAGCTTGGAATGGAGTTGCGTATTTGTTTAGACTAGGAATGCGAGTTTTGCTTCTAATTGTACTTCAAACATTTTTGGGTTTTTGTCGTTTAAATAACTACTATTGTCAACTACAAGCTAAAGCTAAGTTATACTAAGAGATATGTTCTAAGTTGTGATTAATATAGAGAAATACACTAGGGTCGTGGCATTACCTAGGTGGTTAAATAACGGGTAGAAAATACTAACAATGGATTGACATATTTGGGATCAATGTTATAACCATTGCACAATTGTACCCACTCTCACACCTCTCAGTAGAGAGAGCGATTTTGCCCAATTGACTCTCTCGAGACCAATTGGCTAGGCCAATTAGACCAAGCAACTAGGGTTCAAGTAGGGTAATTACTCTCTTGAGGTTTAACCCGTTAACTGGGACTGCCATTTCTCATGGGTCCATCCCAATTCCTTGTTGGGTCAATTTTGGGGTCATAGACTCTCTTTCTCAAGAAGGGTCAAGACCCACTAAGCTAGAATCAATGTTTGCAACCATCAATCCTTAACTAAAACATAAAATTAACCCAAATAACAAACACCCAACATCAATCTATCATTAATAAGCAACACCCATCAATTACCCACACTAGGGTTGAGCCACAACCCTATCTAATGGGTTTAGCTAAACATTATTTGAGAAGAAACTGAAGAAATAGAAGATGAAATAACCATATTAATTAATTACTAATGTTAAACTACAAGAATCTAAGATGAAATAAGCTCAAAATGCCCAAAATAGGCTAATACAAATGTCTCACGAGTGCTGCAGCTATCAGGTGTACAAAACTTGACCTAAAATGGTAAAATGTTCTATTTATACTAGGCTGGGAAAACCGGACAAAAATACCCCTGCAGGGTCAGTGCGGGCCGCACAAAGTTGGCACGCGGCCGCACTGGGTTTCTTGACTTCTAAATCTTACTCTCTGAAGATAGTGATGCGGACCGCACAAAGTTGGGGTGCGGCCGCATGACGACTGGCGCGGACCGCACAAAGTTATTGTGCGGCTGCATGGATGGTTTGGAGCTCCTCTGAAGTTTTGTGGTACGGTCCAAACGAACCTGTAGTGCGGCCGCGTTGGCTGGGCGTGGACCACGTGAGCTCGACCGCGGCCGCACCGCTTATGATTGGAAATGACAACTTTCTGAATCTCTTTGGTGCGACTGCATGTCACAATTACGGGGCCGCATGAAATGCCTTGTAGTTTCACAACCTCTGAACTCCTATGGTGCGACTGCATGACATGATGGTGCGGTCCGCACCAAGTTCTGAATGTCCTTACTTTAATGATCCTTGACACTTGAGCAGGTTTCACTCCGTTTCGAGCCGATTTTTGACTTTTTTCATCTTGTCACTTAAACCCGCAATCAAGCGCAACTTGTAAGCATTCTGGGTCTATTTTATGGAAATTCATACATAAAGCATAGGAAAGTATGGGCATAAAACGTGTTAAAATCGCAGTTATCAACTACATCCATAGTCTAGAAGAATGCAAAAATATAATAAGATAGGGAGGAGAAAACAGGGCTGCGAGCGCTATGCAGCTACCTGGAAATCTCCGTCGACGCACCAAATCAGCTAAACAACTCTCACTTAGCCGCTCGGGCACCTGGATCTTCACACGAGGTGCACGGAGTAACGTGAGTACACCAACTCAGTAAGTAACTAAAGTAAATAAGTACTGAAAGCAGTGACGAGCAGTTCAAAGGACATATAACTGAATACTCAACAAAATAGCGGATCAACTTTACCATTTTAAAACCCATTTCTTCATAAAAATCATCATGTTCAGTTCAAACACTTGAAATCAGATACTTAGCAGTATATTCAATAGAGGCTTATTTAAAAAAAGTGTGAAATTAGTGAAAACATCATAACTGGGCCCCTCGAGCAAGGGATCACTAAAAATGTGGCCTCTGGGGCAGCCTCTCAGTCACTCGTGACTCAACCCTTGTCACTCAGTCTCATAAATATCTCATAGTAATAGAAATCATAATAACCGCTGCGGCGTGTAGCCCGATCCATATATTTATAGTCCACTATGCTCACTGGGGGTGTGCAGAATCCAGAGGAGCTAATACAGCCCAAGAATCACATTGCTACGGCGTGCAGCCCAATTCCATATATATCGCTGCGGCGTGCAGCCCGACCCACATAAGTATCGTTGCGCTGTGCAACCCCATACAATATATATATATATATATATATATTT
>MU729313.1:41217-91687 GCA_026770625.1 Nicotiana glauca
ACCCTTATTCTCTTACTAGGGCGCCATTCCATCTCTTTTAAATGCTACTAGTCTTAGACTCCTTTGAGTTCATTCAGGCTATATTGAGCTATATATAACATAGAGAAACTATTAGCTCTCTTTTCTTCATGGGCTTAATCCTGAGGACCTATCCATTCTCGTAACCTTCTCACTCTCCCTTTCTTATCCTTACTTCTGTTTTCCTAAAACCTTGTTTCTTTACCATACTTTAGCTTGCGACATACATATATCTATTTATATTACTCGCAACCTTCCTTCAACTTGCTTGCACCATTGATTTCCTTGTGTTATTTTAGAACATCAAGTGAGACATCACATCATCTTTACTTTCTTAACTGGACCTCGCGATACCTAGGAATCATCGACTGGAAGATATGTCATTGATGACGATACTATCATTCCTGATTCTAAATCCCCGCTCTTCTAGCCTTCTATCCATATTATGGACTATTCACAACCTTCTGCATTTAAGTGTCTCGTGCGTTTTCACTTTTACCTTACTTCCCTTAAAATCTCACATCGCATATTCTATCTCTTTCATGACCTCCTTTCCACATAGGTATAATTCATATTCACAACTTGAAGCTCTATTATAATACTTGCACCTCTGGAGTATACACAATCCGGTGATAGCTTCATACTAACTTCTTATAAGGCTGGTACTTTTCTAACTGGCTTTATCGTAGAGCCATTATAGAATATGGCTAATGTACTATCTCTCTTGTGCCTCTGATATTTAAAAGTGATTTTGCAATGTTCTCAATCACGATTTCCATAATTTTCTGGGTCCAATAATCAGACTCCTCATTTAATTTATTGATGTAACTCTTTAATTTCCTCTTCCTTCTGATCAATTTTTATGTAGGCGTAAGCTATCTTCCGATCTATGGCTGATGGTATTACTTTAGCCTTTCATGGACGCTATGTAATATCCATGATACAATCTTTTAACAATTCAATCCTTTGTCTATGACCTGGACTCAGAGTCTTCTACGGCTGTATGATTGGCAACATATATGCTGCATGGATAATACTCCGAAATCTTAAGTGAGTTCATAATGTAACTAACTCTGGATAATTGATAGAATAAATCCTTTCGTTCCCCCTCATCTTTCTTTAAACGTAAGTTATTACTTTTCCTGGTCTTTCTTCCCCTTTGTTGCGTGCATACTTAGCTTATCTTAGTTCTCACGCATGCCAGAATTTTGTATAATTCATATGGTCTCGAATATTACTTTTGGTTTCATTTCCCACTCATTAGCCACGATAGGTGCCACTTTCTTATGGAGTGCATACAATATTGTTGTGAGACTGTCGTTACAAGACCATTTCCTCTATAGGTCATTGTGCTTAGGTTGAGACCTTCTTCCTTATTTCCTCAGATAGTCTTTCATTGTAATACTTAGGGAGGACCCTCTGACTCTTGTAAAGCTGCGAGCTTATTACATCGTATACTCGACAGAATTTTTGATGTCCTTCCTCGCCTATAATTATCCGTACTTACTTATCTTCATGCCATTGTGCTTGTAGGTTTGCTTTAGAAATGATATTTTGGTTGTCTTCCTAGTGGAATTCTTTTTTATTTATGTAATACTCATACGGTACCTTTAACTATCCCAATTCCTATGTGACTATTTCTCAAGGGTCACGATGTCATATTTGCGAGACTAAATTCCCCACATTGGGGTTCATTCTATTTATCTTGCACGATCATTGATTTATGTCACACCTCCTTTTTACACATCCCGAAAGATGATATAAGAGAGTTTTTCCAATTAAAGTGACATTATTCGAAATGAAATTATTTTATTTAATTTTTTAGAGTCGCCACTTGGAATAGTTTATTTGGTGTCCCAAGTCACCGGTTTATTTTAAATCACAAATTGAGGAAATTTTGACTTTCCTTTTGAAGTCTGCGAACCAGAAATTCTAAGTAAGGAATTCAGTTAATCCGGGAGAAGGTGTTAGGCATTCCTGTTTTCCGTGGTTCTCGCACGGTCGCTTAAACTATTATAATTGACCTATTATCTGATTTTAATACATATTTTAGCTTATGGTATATTTTTAACTTATTAACCGCTTTTAATTAATTTTAGGAAGTTTTAACGTTATCAAAAACACATCTTGAACCACACCACATGAAATACACCCGCAGTCCACAACACATTTTACTTAACGTTGTTCAGAACTGGAGTTGGGTCACATGAAATGCACACCTGAGTTTAGGAAATTAATTTTTAAATAGTGCACCTAAAGCAACTACGCACTTTCAAGTTAATAACAAGGTTTGCGAGGGCCATGAAAAATTCAACTAATGGCACACCTCGATTTCTAAAGAGTTAAAATTAATTAATTGAGGGCCATGAGTTTTGAGATTTTTTTTGGCATGGCATGCCTCGAATTATTCTATTAAAAGGGATTTCTAAATTTAGTTTTGAGGGCCATAAATTATATATTTGGCTAATATGTCACACCTCAAACCAATTTTAAAAGTCTAATTCATTAAGGAAAGCTTAAATGAATTCTAATTATTTTAGGCTAATGTTCAGACTTAACTTGATAATTAATGGGTTTGTATGAGGTTGAAAATAAGCATTTTGTTGTCTAGAAAGGGTTCAACCAGCAACATCCCAACATTTCTCTTATTGCACTTATGTATCCAGACACAAGGAAGGGACTGGGCTCACGTGAAGCCCATAATGCATAAGTGAACAGCAAAATGTTATTTTTTTACACAAATGGGCCAAACGATGCATCCTAGATACACGACTCAACACTGATGAATGATGCAAACTACATTTTCTTCATGAAACTTTGGAGATTTAAAAGATTACTGCCAAACTCTTGCAAACTTAGACAGATGCAAAACACATTCATGATACCAAATTTCATCCTATAATCAAACGTATCCTGATGCTACAATAAATCATATGCAATTACCCTCCTCCCCAAAATAATTCATGACTCATAGCCAAACAGTAACATGATTCCCAAATAAAGAATGCATTGACTAATATGAAACCCCAACTGAAAATTTCTGATTTCAAACCTATAGATGTCATCTTAACCAAGTTCAAGCAAATCTCCAAAACTACACTGACTCCAATAAACTTAGATTGATATGCAGCAAGAATATGTAGTTCAGCTTGAAATTTCTACTATAGTAATCCCACAATCCATACATGTCCAAATAACTACTTTAACCGCTTTATAAATTAACATGCGAAACTTAAACAACTCTTCTATAGACTAAACTAATAACATAAATAAGCTAAGCAGAATACAGGAAGAGAAAATTAAACTGCTACAACATTAAGTGAGTTCAAAAGAATAGAAGGGACATTTGGTATTCACAGAGGCCATAGTTTCCCAATTTAATCAACAACTGCAAATCCTTTCATCATGCCAAGTGAGATTCAGTAAGTACCTGGTTACAGCAATCAAAAAGCAAGAAAAATTGAGCTTCAAGTTTAAGAGGAAATAATAGCAGTAGGTCAGCAATGGAACATCACAGAAATCAAGCACATCAGCCTCAAAGTCTCGACCCAACTCCAAACATTTAAACCAAGATTCACTATTCTATTAAACTTTAGAAATTTTGATTTATCAAAGGGAATTAAAACCCAAAAACCAATCAAAATTCAAGAAATTTTCAGTACTTTCAACCTGAAAGAAAACTCAGCCGTTTTTTTAAAGTTTAAGTGTTTTAGTCACTAAACTCTCTACCTTGATAGTAAGAAACAATGCCCTTTATATGGAACAACTAGGGCAACAGAAATGAGTCAACTTATTTGCCCTTTACTCCTTTTTAAATTCTCATTTTTGCTAGTTAGTCCTTAAATTCAAATTTTATTTTTTAAAATAGTCCCAAACCCCACCTTCCTAGAAGTTTCCCAATCAGTTATGAGAGATTCCTTCACCTAAATTCCCCAAATCACCCTTTAAGACCCTGTTATTTACTTCAACATAGATATTGGTCAATTTGAACCAAGACTACGCAGATATGGGCTTGCAAAACCTGGGCTAATCCCCCTTTCTTTGGGCTTCTGATTTAATAGAAACCTAATCCAGTTCAACATAAGCCCACCCAAAATTCAAACCAAAAGGGGGTTGCAAACTAAACAGATTCGAAATGAAACTAGAACAAAAGGAAGAGAAACTTAATACTAAACATGAGAAGTAAAACAAAAACCCTAATATGACCCAAATAAAAGCTAAACCGGCAAATGAACAAAACAAAAAAATTAACGAACAAATTTTAACAATTTAAAAAGGAAAACTGGAAGGCAATAGAATAAATATGAACACCAAACAAACAAGGAAAAGACTAAATTTTGAAGTTAAAATTTTCACTAAATTCATCAGAAGAAACTAACTAAAGAAATGTAGAAGAAAAAGAAGGGGAATAGATGGTGAAACAACAAAAAACGGACAGAAAAATGAAGAAAACTTACCAACTTAAATCGAAATAACGCTGGATACCCTGATTTAAACGAAACTGATGCTAGTCACTTGTTCTTTTTCAAGAACAAAAGAACAACATCAATTTTGCGCTGAATCAGACTTCAAAACTCGAAAGAACCGGAAGCCTATGGTCATGCATGCCACAGATTCAAAGAAAGTTGATTTTGGGCTTTTAGGGCTTCAAGCTTTGATTCAAGATTCGAAGGACTCTGTGATGATTCAAAGGAAAAAGGTATTGGATTTGGTAATAGGGGGCCGAAGGGGACGCTAGGGTGTGATTTGGGAACAGATTAGATAGGGCTGCACCGCCACCGGAGGAGGTGAAGCATTTTGGGGCGGCACTTTAGGGTTCTTAAGGGAAATGAGAGACAATATTACAATGTACTAGGTTAAATGAGGGTATTTTGGACACTCTTAAAGGGAATGGGGAAATAATTTGGGGCAGTTGGATCAAATGGAATGGAGGGCTTAGATTGAAAGCTGGGAAACGGGGTCGTTTGGTCAATTGAAGGGGCGGACCGGGTATGAGGCAATATGGGCCTAGTTTGAGACGGGTTTCAGGGAATAAATAATTTGGGCCTATGGAAAATTTAATCAATACAGCCCAAACAAATCAGATCTTTTTATTTCTATTCTTTTTATTTTCATTTTTCAATTTTATTTCTTTTTCAAATTAAAATAAATCTAAATTAACTATTAAAAAATTAAATTAACCTACCAAATTATATTAATTACTCAACATAGTATTTATAATAATTAAATAAATTCTAAATTTAAAGAAAAAACTATAAAATCCAAAATTAAAGAGTAAAAATGCAAAACGAACTATGTTTTTGGTGTGATTTTTTCATATTTCATAAAACAACTAACTTACTAATTAACCTAAAAAAATATAAATTAAATCCTAAATACAAATGCAATGTATTTTATTTTTATTTTTTATGAATTAAATAAAATTAAACATGCACAGAAAAATACAAACAATTAGAAAAATTCTACAATAATTCCTAAAATAACAAACAATTAAAAAGAAAAATCCAATTCTTGGGATTCTGTCGGAGTACTTAATGGGAAGCAAAAATCACGTGCTCACAGCTGCCCCTCTTTGCTCGGAGACACGAAGGGTTTTAGGGAAAAGATAAAATGAGCAATTATGAGGGATTTTTGCCCATTTGAAACTCCATGAGAAGCATTGTTGAAAGAGCTTGACCGAACCTTGCTTCAGAGGTTGCCTACATATCTTTGGCTATAAAGGAATCAGTGTCGACGCCCCCTTTTTCTCGCGAAATCGGGTTTACGACATTTGGGAGGACAACTTGTTCCCTTTTGGGATTTTGGATTTTTGGAATTGAAGTGTCGCCACCTAATGATTAAAGTGCATTAGGACACTATGAAGGGGTTTGAGTTTGAAGAATCAGAGTTTGGGTAAGGGCTAGAAATTATCTCGAGGGGAAGGTGTTAGCCACCCCTTAAGATCCACTAGTGTGGTTCCCGGCCATGTTATATTGTGACTTCACATAATCAAGTAAACAATCAAGGGTTCAAATATACAACATTGTAAATAAGTTAAAAAAAGTTTGAAGGTAAGTAGGGAGGGCATAAATTTATGAAAAAGATTTGAATAGTTTTACAAGAAGAGATGAAAGCAAACAAAGGGAGAGGGGTCCTAGATTCATGATTAATATGGATCACATCAATGCAATATTCAGTAATCGCTCCTCAGAAAAGGGGCTATATGAGATATTAGTGCATCAGTCATCATCTCCATATTCTACCCTTCCCACCCAGTAAAGGTTATTAAACGCGTGAGTTGGTCACGAATGCTTATTGCATGCTATTACCCGTCCCGTCCTATAAGTCCTGGAGGGTATTTAGGACCACTATTCCTATGTGGTAAGGACTAGGCTGAACCCTTAGGTTTAAAAGCTAAAATGCTAAGCGACATACACAACAAATAGGACAGCACATAAGGTCACAAACAAAGACAAATAAAAGCTCACAGATCCCTCCACAAGTGAACACATAATTAGCACGTCTCGAACACATTCAAGGTCTCAAAGATAGGAGTTTTTTCAAAAGGAATAGGTAACAACAGTTGAGTAAGTGAAAAGAACCATTAAATCATGGTTTAAAAAATAAAGTAGTGACAGTAGCTTAACGAGGTGCGGGGCAAGTAAAATAGCACAATTCTGGGCCTGAGAATGGTAACCCGGTAGTTTGAAAACTTAAGAAATCAGAAACTCAGTGAGAGTAAATAGATGCACCATTTCAAAATCGTTTCCAGATAGAGCAGGATTTTTAATAAAACAGAGTGAACTTCATAGAGTCAAAGAAAGAATGGGAGCGGCAGAGTTCAAAATTAAAAGAGGCTGGTTAGTCCTAAACTGGTAACAACATGATTAATCGATTCTTATCAGGCCTAAAGTTTGCCTAGGCGTCTTATGCACTGCCTAATTATCTTAAAAGGTGAACATGCATATTTGATCCCTTTTTTTAGTTTCAAGAGACCTACCAAATCAGTAAACCGTACTTGTATTATTAGGTTAAGCATGCTAATCAGGCGTTTGACAATTGCAACCCAGACAAGTATGACACCCTAAATAACTCGATGTCTAATGCACATAGGAGTTCCTAAGACATGATTTCTAAATGATAATGAGAATGCAACAACAGTTAATTTCTTATTATAATTATTTGCTTGTTATTAACTGATCGTGGTTACAAGATGAGCATGATAACAATTCTGAAAGTAAAGAGCCTAAAGCAGGATATCTAATAAATGAGATGCATGTCCTATACAGGTTATCTGTTGCGTAGAGAAGTAAATAAAATCCTATACGCATGTTTTCTACCCATTATTTAAACTAAGCATGCATAACTCCCTCATGTTCACTATTCAACCCCCAATCGTTCGTTTACAAATTATTACAAACCAATGATAGCTGAATTATAGTAATAAAGAACAAAAGAAGAAGTTATTCTATAGGAAGCCTTCAATCAGGCCCAGTCTTCCAACCTCACTCCTTTCGAGTTTTACAGACTTTGCCATGGTCTGGGCGCGACAAAGCTCCCTAGGTCCCCATTGTGTCCCTGGCCAATACCAACACCCAAATACTTAGTATAATTTAGGACAGGTGTAGTGTGGGATTACCAGCCTTGTGTGTCAAAGTTCAGTGAGTAGAGGTACCCAAAGCAATGCTCACATGAAGGGGGTAGAACCTATTCTCTAAGAGTATTGTGAAGTGCATGATGGAGGGAAATGAGTTTACAAAGAGTTGGAGAGATGCACACAAGGATAATGGGCAAAGTGGACAAATAAATCACATAAACATCACCAAAGGATACAAAGACTTATACAAACTTACTAAGCATGGGTACACAAAATGAAAAGAGTTTAAGGAGACCTTGAAATAGTCGGATTTAGACATAAAAGTAAATAGTAACAACATGTAGTCCTAACAGGTAAGATGAGGAACAAACAATAGTCCTGAGCATGCAAGTCTCAGCAGGCAAACCAGGAATCAATCACATGTTGCATAGCAGAAGCATAAGTAGAAAACAATTAGGAATAGAACACACTGAAGTAGTAATAGCCACATTGGTTTGGAACATGGAATTAATCAGAACATACCAATAATAAGAGAACACAGCAAAATGCAAAAGCCAAGTATAAGCACAATATTAGCCTTGGCTTTTCAGCTGGCTAACGGCAGTCAGGAACATGGAGCAACAACAGCACAAGGGAGAAAAGGAGAGAAAAATAGCACAAGAGAGAGCAATGTGATTGAAGATGTGTGTATTTGTGATATGCAATGTGTTGGTTGTTATGCAAAAGAGAATTGGGGGGGGGGGGTACTTATAGTACTGAATACGAGTAAACAAATAAGGTAGAAGTCCCTAATTAAGGAACTAGCATTAATCATAATCAAATCAGTATATGGACTCCACTTTAATTAAGAAATCAAAGTCAAATGGTAATAAACAGTCATTTAAAAGGAAAGAAATCACAAGCATGGTATGATCACATAAGGAAATAGAATACCATAAAGTATGCTATAAAGGCTAGGTACATGATACTCTAATTAGGGAAATAGGTCAGGCAAATCAATCAGCATATTTGTGCACACATATAGGGCAAAATACGACTTTAATTTTGGAAAATAGTTTTCAGAATAAGGAATGAGATTGAAAACATAGGAGATCAGTATTAATCGAGGAAAGTATCGCACAAATTAAGGAAGCAATTCGAAATCAATACTAAACCATAAGGAAAATATGCAGAATCAATTCTAAGACAAGTATCACAGTCTCAAAGAGGGCTTGTAAGAATCAGTATAAAACCACCATGTAAATAATCAGAGAAACATTAAGTGGAGAACCCAGAATGGTAGGGCAATGAAATGCTAGAAACAAAATTAAAGCAAATAGCACGGAACTTAGAAAAGAGCCTAGAAGAACACACAAACAAGCAAATAATACAAACACAAACATATAAAGCTAGGCTTTCATCAGACTTAAGAAAAATGTTTAGAAATAGTATCGAGAATCATGAATTAATACTCAAAATTAGAAAATAAAATGATTTTGAAAACGGTTCAGAAACCATAGTTTAAAAAAAAGAGCAAAAACGTTTAAAACTTGAGCCATCATAAAGATCGAGTAGAGAGTAGTGCAAAACATAGAGGCGTGAGTTAAAAATCGTTAAAAATACAGAGCTTGAAGAGTTTTGGGTCGAGATTAGGGTTTCATAAGAAACCAGTGAGAGAAATAAGAGAAACCTGACTGTGAAACTTTAGGAATAATAGTGTTTATAGCAGAATTGGACCAAAACCCATCGGAGAAGGGTCGGAAACAAACCCAGGCGAAGCTTCAGTGACTGTCTTGTATAGTGGAGACTCATGGGGTCTCAGGGATGGGGGGAACCGATGAGATAAGGCTTCAAGGTGGCTGGTGGTCAAAAGAGGCAAGTCTGGAGGTGGCTGGAGAGATGGTGAAGGCCATCAGAGAAGAAGAACCAGAAGGTTCTAGAGAGAAGGAGGAGAGGAAGAGACGAATAGAGAGAGAGAATGGTCTCGAAAAATGAGAGGTCAAAGGGGGGTAGGTTAGAGTTTAATTAAGGAATAATGATCTGGGCCATTGATCTTATTTGATCAACGGCTCATATTAATTCAGATCTGGACCGGGTTAGATTAGGGATGGGGCTGGGAAAAATTTAGTTGGGTCTTGGGTCAGTTGGTTTTAATTGAATCTGATAGGGGTGGGGTTAAATTGGGCTAAAAGTGAAACAATAAAGGGCTATGTGTTAAATAGCCAATTTTCCTCTTTTATTTTATATAAAATAGTTAAAATGATTTTAAAAATAAATTAAAGGTACTGAACTAATTAATAATATATAAATATTAATCTTAAAATATTAAAAATGATTTTACAATTATAAAATGCTGTTAATTGTAATATAGGCTATAATTGCAATTTATGCAATTTGACTTAGAAAATACCAAATAAATTTGTAAAAATATGCAAAAAAATTACCTTAATTATATATTGGTGTAAATATGAGAATGGAAATAAAAAATAATAATCTGTGAATAATTATTGGATTTTGTACTGTTAAAATAGACAATAAATTGATTTTAAAAAATCTTAAAAATTAGGGAAAAACACCGAAACTCTTGGGCATGTTTATATGTGTATACACATGCTATTTTGAGAATATTTTTATTATAAAAAAATACATAGGGAATAATTATATATCAACAGCTGCCCCTCTTTACCCGAGAAGGATGAAAGAGTTGTCGGGTAAAGATATGATGGCCAATTTTGACCGAAAGAATCGATTTGAAAAGTTTTGACCAAGCTCTGGTTCCTGAGCCGCCTACATATCCCTGGTCTTACATGAATCAGGCCATATGTAGTTCAGGGCCCGCCGATGGAACATGTCGATGGAGATTTTTCCAAGAACGGATGAGGTATTTGGATTGGGGTAGCATTGCTACGGGTTTAACAGAGCTGCGGAAACTGGAGCGGGATCGCTCGTGCTGACACGACCGTTGCTAGACGGTTTCCCTGCAAATAACAACATGAGCGCATATGTTGTGCATAAATTTTAAACATGATGCAAGTTCCGGTTGGACCATGAATGCTGTCTTTGGACGGTTAGGATGATGTCCTCAGACCATGGTGTCCTAGGCCACGAAACATTTAATAAGGATTTACGAGCTATGAAATGATGTTCTCGGGCTATGAGGATGATGCCTCCGAACCATGATGCCTTTGAATAATGCTATGCAGATATAAAAGTGGGGTCTTCGGGCCATGTCATGATGTTCTCGGGCTATGAAAATGGTGCCTCTAAACGATGGCACCTTTGGATAATTTTGGTGATCTTTTAGCCCATGAAATGCGGGGTTTGGCGATCTTTCAGCCGATGCAAGACTTAAATTAAAAAAATGGCAATATTTCAGCCAATGTAAAGTGTAAATATAAATGGCAATTTTTCAGCCGATGCGAGATTTAAATGAAGTGGCGATATTTCAGCCGATGTAAAGTTTTAAAACAAATGGAGATATTTTAGCCGATGCTAAGTGTAAAATATAAGTGGCGATCTTTCAGCCAATGCGAGATTTAAATAAAGTGGCGATATTTCAGCCGATGTAAAGACTTAAATAAAAAATGGTGATATTTCAGCCGATGCTAAGTGTAAAATATAAGTGGCGATCTTTCAGCCGATGCGAGATTTAAATGAAGTGGCGATATTTCAGCCACGCAAGAGAGGTAAAGTGGCGATGTTTCGGCCCTGCAAGATGGAGACAAGGCAGAATAGTAGCCTTATGCAATGCGGATGGAGACAATACTTAGTCTCGGAAGGCAGAAAGGTAGCCTTATGCAATGTAAAGAAATGCAGATGGAGACAATGCTTAGTCTCAGAAGGCAGAAAGGTAGCCTTATGCAATGCAAGAAATGCAGATGGAGACAATGCTTAGTCTCGGAAGGCAGAAAGGTAGACTTATGCAGTGCAGAGAAATGTAAATTGAGACAATGCTTAGTCTCGGATGGCAGAAATGTAGCCTTATGCAATGCAGAGAAATGCAGATGGAGACAATGCTTAGTCTCGGGAGGCAGAAAGGTAGCCTTATGCAATTCAAGAAATGCAGATGGGGACACCGCTTAGTCTCAGAAGGCAGAAAGGTAGCCTTGTGCAATGCAAGAAATGCAGATGGAGACAATGCTGAGCCTCGGAAGATAGAAAGGTAGCCTTATGCAATGCAAGAATTGCAGATGGCAAGTAATGGTAAAATCTCTTATCTGATAGCTTTATAGCTGATAGTTGATTGCTATATTGTGGCTGCTGGGGATGTCGTGTACGGATAACAATCACTTGTATTCCCGAGAAGTATGAGTGCATAGATATATCTGATGATGTTACGACTTGAGTGCCTGCATCCAAAGAAATATTGTGAGTTCTGTAAAAGAGGGGAAGGTTAGTTCGTATCCCCATGGACTTTGCTCGTCTCGCTCGGCCCTTGTTTCGGTGATACTGTACGTATCCTTGGGGTAGCATTGCTAAACAAAACAATTTTGATAACGGACACACATGATTTAGTAAAAAATGTAACGTAATCATGTAATTGAAAAATACTTTTCTTTTAGATGAACTGACGACTGCGACGCAGTTCAAGACATTGCAACCTCTCTCTTTGGAATTTTGAGGGTCCTCCTCAAAATTCTGCGCCAGTTTCCAATTGCGGGGGAAATGAAAATTTTATTGAATTTTGACCAAACCCATAAGGATGCCTACGTATCCCCTCTTAAATAGGAATCAGGTTAGGCGTAGCTCAAATTACATCATAAAGAAATCATAATGGTTACACATAGTATCTCTTCACTACATCTGAATTGATCGGCTTTGGCCAAACTTCTCTGTCCATTTCTGCAAGTATGAGGGCTCCTCCGGTTAGAACCTGGTGAACCATGTACGGACCTTTCCAGTTGGGAGAGAATTTCCCTTTGGCTTCGTCTTGATGCGAAATACTTTCTTCAACACCAGCTGTCCTGGTGTAAATTGTATCAGCTTGAATCTTTTGTTGAAGGCTCTGGACATTCTGTTCTGATACAATTGACCATGGAAAATTGCGTTCATCCTTTTTCCATCTATAAGAGCTAGCTGCTCGTATCAACTTTTTACCCATTCTACGTCGTCAAGCTCTGCTTCATGCATAATCCTCAAGGAGGGAATTTCAACCTCGGCGGGGATGACTGCTTTTGTACCATAAACCAACATATAGGGAGTTTCTCTGGTTGATGTGCGAACCGTGGTGCGGTATCCTAATAAAGCAAATGATAACTTCTCATGCCACTACTTATGCTTTTCTATCATTTTCCTCAGTATCTTCTTGATATTCTTGTTGGTCGCTTCTATAGCTCCATTCATCTCAGATCTGTCGGCTGTAGAATTCTTATGTTTGATTTTGAATGTTTCACACATTACTTTCATCAGGTCACTGTTGAGATTGGAACCGTTGTCAGTAATGATTGACTCTGGGATGCCGAATCGACAAACGATACGGTCGCGAACAAAGTATGCCACGACTTTCTTAGTCACTGCCTTGTATGATGCTTCTTCAACCCATTTGGTGAAATAATCAATTGCCACTAGAATGAAGTCCGATAACATCCATTCCCCAAGCGGCGAACGGGCATGGCGAGCTTGTTGCAGTAAGCTCGTTTGGAGGCACTTTTATCATGTCTGCATGTATCTGATACCGATGGCACTTTCGGACGTACTGGATGCAGTTCGTTTGCATAGTCATCCAAAAATATCCCGCCCGGAGTATCTTATTTGCTAAACCATTCATATGCGGACCGCAGGTCCCTGCATGAACTTCTTCTAATAACCTGGATGCTTCCCTTGCTTTGACACACCTTAGTAATCCCAAATCGGGAGTCCTCCTGTAGAAGACTCCTCCACTGTGAAAGAAGTTGTTAGATAACCTCCGAAGTGTGCATTTCTGAGTAGCATTTGCAAGTTCCGGATATCCTCCTGTTGTCAAATACTCCTTGATGTCATGGAACCACGGTTTTCTGTCTGCTTCTTCCTCGACATAAGCATAACAAGCTGGTTGGTCATGAATCTTTATCGTAATAGGATCTATGAAGTTCTTATCTGGATGCTGAATCATAGATGATAGAGTAGCCAATGCGTCGGTAAACTCATTCTGGACTCTAGGGATATGCTGAAATTCTGTCTTTGTGAACCTCTTCCTTAACTCCTATACATGATGCAGATAAGGGAGTATCTTGGAGTTCTTGGTTGGCCATTCTTCTCGGATCTAATGTATGAGAAAATCTAAATCCCCGATCAACAATAACTCCTGAATGTTCATATCAATGGCTAGCTTGAGCCCTAAGATGCAGGCTTCGTATTTGGCCATGTTGTTAGTGCACGGGAACCTGAGTTTGGCAGATACCGGATAATGCTGGCCGGTTTCTGATACTAGGAATGCTCCTATGCCAACTCCTTTGAAATTTGATGCTCCATCTAAAAACATTCTCCAACCATCATAGGAATCTGTAATATTTTCTCCTATGAAAGATACCTCTTCATCAGAAAAATATGTCTTTAGAGGATCATATTCTCCATCCACTGGATTCTCGGCGAGATGATCAGTCAAGGCTTGTCCTTTGGTTGCCTTCTGAGATATGTAGACAATGTCGAATTCGCTAAGTAGGATTTGCCACTCGGCTAGTTTGCCAGTGGGCATGGGCTTTTGAAAGATATATTTCAGTGGATCCATTCTTGATATGAGGTAAGTGGTATAGGCACAGAAATAATGCCTCAACCTCTGAGCTACCCAAGTTAGAGCACAACAGGTGCGTTCCAATAGGGAATACCGGGCCTCGTACGGGGTGAACTTCTTTCTGAGATAGTAGATGGCCTGCTCCTTTCTCCCCGTTTCATCATGTTGTCCCAAAACACAACCGAATTCCCCATCCAATACTACAAGATAGAGCAATAGAGGTCTACCCGGTTCGGGCGGAACCAAAATTGGCAGCATTGACAGGTATTCCTTGATTCTGTCAAAGGCTTTCTGGCAATCATCAGTCCATTTGGTAGAGGCGTCCTTCTTCAACATTTTAAAGATCGATTCATAAATGACAGTGGACTGAGCTATGAACCGACTGATATAGTTGAGTCTCCCCAGGAAACTCATCACGTCGTTCTTGTTCTTCAGCGGTAGCAATTCTTGAATGGATTTAACCTTTGATGGATCCAGTTCTATTCCTTGTCAACTTACAATGAATCCAAGTAGTTTGCCGGCAGGAACCCCAAATGCACATTTGGCGGGATTCAGTTTCAGATTATATCTTCTTAGTCTGTTGAACAACTTCCTCAGATCTTCCATGCGGTCAGTGGATTTCTTGCATTTGATGATGACATCATCTACATATACCTTGATCTCTTTATGTATCATGTCATGGAAAATAGTAGTCATGGCCCTCATGTAGGTGGCCCCAGCATTCTTTAATCCATATGACATCATTTTGTAACAATACATCCCCCATGGCATAATAAAAGCTATTTTCTCAGCGTCTTCCTCATCCATCCATATCTGATGATACCCAGCAAAACAATCAACAAATGACTACAACTCGTGTTTGGCGCAATTATCAATTAGGATGTGTATGTTCGGCAGGGGGAAGGCATCTTTCGGACTGGCCCAGTTGAGATCCCGGTAGTCGTCACAGACTCTAACCTTCCCATCCTTCTTCGTCACTGGCACAATTTTGGCTAACCATGTTAGGTACTCCACTACCCTGAGAACCTTGGCTTTGACTTGCTTGGTAACTTCTTCTTTGATTTTCAAACTCATGTCAGGTTTGAATTTTCTGAGCTTCTGCTTTACCGGTGGACATGTCGGATATGTTGGCAGCTTGTGAGCTATAATAGATGTACTAAGACCAGTCATATCATCAGACGATCAAGCGAATATGTCTTCATATTCCTTTAGAAATTCCGTGTACTCTTTCTTTTCCGATGGTGACAGATGAACACTGATGCGCGTTTCCTTGATATTCTCTGTATCCCCCAAGTTGCAACCTCAGTTCGTCCAAGTTAGACTTAGGCCTATTCTCAAAATACTCAACCTCTTTAACGACCTCTTCTGGTATATCATCCTCTTCTGAGTTTATGTCCATTTGTTGTGTTGTCTCGTTACATGTCACAATCGTCGGTTCATCAAGATAAGTAATAGTAATGTTGTGTAAATAAAGTAAATGATAGAAAAAAAGAGAGCGAGACTTATAAGAAACTGAAATGCTTTGATAAATTCCATAATTTTTTTTGAACATTGGAGCTCTTATTTTCAAAATTAAAAATGCAGAAAGGAAATCAACCAGCGAAAAAGTAAAAGGTAATGCATGGTGCTTTGTTCAACCTTGCTACCCCGAATCTTTTCGGGCTCGGGTAGTTCTGATGGACCAATTGTTGAGGTGCGCTCCTCGGCTCATAACTTCTATGGAAGGGCCTTCCTCTCCTTCCTCCTCAAAAATGACACAATAGTTTATATTGTCGTCTTTCAAAAATAGATTCCTTATTGCCGCCAACGCTTACTCTTCTTCTGACCCATATATGAAATCTGCTGGTTGGAAAGTCTGCTCCAAGCGAGGTATCAGATGCTCCAGTGGGTAGTAGGGACTGCGCCATGGTGGAGACCAGTGGTTGAACTCCTCCCAAGTGTATTCATACCCCAAACCAAAAGTGGTGCCATGTTTCTTTAGCTTAATGGGTTTGGCGATTCCCTAGAGGTTTTTGCCAAGTCCCTTCCTAGGCTCGTATCCATACCAATTCAGTATGCTTTCAATCTTGTTGTCCCACCATTTATCCTTGTCCATGGCGTTGACCCGCTCAATGTGGTGGTAGGTTTCTCTGCCTATTTTCCTTCTTCCTCCTATTGCCGGGATGGTGTGATGACTGTATATGGGATTGCTACCATCACCATGAATATTCACCTCTTGGTGATTCTACTCAAATTTCACCGCCTGGTGTAGGGTTGATGCTACAGCTCCAGTGGCGTGAATCCAGGGCCGTCCCAATAGCAAATTGTAATATGCTGGGATATTTATCAGCTGAAAGTCAACGTCGAACCAAGTCGGTCCCATTTGTAGATAGAAATTGATTTCCTCAATAGTGGACCTTTGGGATCTATCAAAATCTTTGACATTGATGGCTCCATCCTTGATCTCATGCAGGCTCTTTCCTAATGTTCTAAGAGTCACCAATGGACAAATATTGAGGCTAGACCCTCCGTCAACCAAAATTTTGGTGATGAAATAATCCTTGCATTGCACAGTGATGTGCAACGCCTTGTTCTGGCTCAGCCCTTCTGGTGGTAGCTCATCTTCGTGGAAAGTGATTTTGTGACTCTCCAATACTTGCCTTACCATGTTCGCCATTTCTCCTCCAGTTATGTTGTTGGGCACATATGCTTCACTCAGTACTTTCAATAAGGCATTTTTATGTGCATCAGAGCTTTGTAGCAGGGCTAAGATGGAGATCTGGGCTGGCGTCTTGTTCAATTGATCGATGACCGAATAATCTTTGCCTTGTATCTTCCTCCAGAGGTCATCAGGTCTAGTTTCAGTGATGGTTGGTCGTCAAGAGGCTTGCTTGCTGGACTTAGCTAGATGTTCTGGAGTATAAACCCTACCGGTTCTGATCATACCCTGTGCCATAATTGCTTCTCTAGATTTAGTTTTCGCTTTCCTTCTCACCTCGGTGGTGTAATCCCAAGTAATGGCCTTCATATGGAATGGTGCTATGGTTGACATAGCCACGGGAATGGGTACCCTTGCTTTGGGAGGTAACACAACAACTTCAAATGGTACAGGTGCCTTTAAGGATCCAAACTCGACCTCAATTGGTCCTGGCACCTTTGTAGAAGAAGGCGCTCTGAACTCAAGTGGTATGGACATGTTCACTTCAGCGCCTCTAGAAGGCTTGATCTGGACTACAATCGGATTAAGTGAGACGGTTTCTTTGGCTTGTCATCTTCAGCAATCAATCCGATCGATCCTTTGGGGTTCCAATCATCTTCTATCTCTATCATGTGAACGCCTCTGCCTTTGTGGTCGGGCAGGGGGTTGTTACGAACATTAGGAGCAGGTTCCTTTTCCACAATAATCTTGTTGTTAATTAAAGCTTGGATTTTATCCTTCAGAGAGCGGCATTCATCAATGTTATGCCCCTTCATGCCGGAATGGTATGCACAAGTTTTGTTCGGGTTGACCCATTAGGAAGGATTCTTTGGAGTTATGGCAGGGATAGGGATGATGTAACCAACATCTTTGAGCCTTTCATATAGCTGGTCGATTGGTTCGGTGATGGCGGTGTATTATTTGGGAGGTCTGCGATCGAAGTTAGGTCGCGGTCTAGGGAAGTTTTGGCGGGTGGGAGGTGATTGATAGTGAGAGGGCTGAGCATTATAGGCTTGGTAGACGATGCGGGTTGGGAATATCTTGGTGAGGTAGGTTGATATGTGGGGGGTGGAGATGATAGGTAAGTAGGCGGTGGAGCTTGGTAAGAGGGCGAGGGTGCTTGGTAATTTGGGGTACGTTGATATGTGAGAGGAGATATTGGTTAGCTTTGGTATTTTATTGGGGATTTTGTTCTCTGTGCAACCATCACGACACCCACATCCCTTTTCTTGGATGCGCCGCCAGATTGTAGAACCTTGTTGGTGGCCTGCAATGCCTTAAAGTTATTGACCATACCACTTTTAATGCTTTCCTCGATTCTCTCCCCTAGTTTGATGATGTCGGAAAATTTCTGGCCTTCAATCAACATCAACCTCTCATCATACTGTGGGTCTTGAGACCGGACGACAAACGTGTTCATTTGTTCTTCTTCTAAAGCCAGCCTGACCTCAGCATATTCTGATCTCCAACGAGTATCATACTCGTGGAATGTCTCCGTGGGTTTCTTCTTTAAGTTCTTGATGTAGAATACATCTGGTGCATTTTCCATATTGAATCTGAACCTCTCCATGAAATCGGACGCCATACCTACCCAATTCATCCACTTCTTGGGGTCTCGGCTAATGTACCAAGATAGAGCATCCCCTTTCAAACTTCTCACAAAGAGCTTCATGCGAATTTTTTCATCTCTTCCGACTCCGACTAGCTTATCGCAGTATGTCCTTAAATGGACCCTGGGATCCCCTGTGCCATCAAACATTTCGAACTTGGGAGGTTTGTACCTCTCATGAAGTTTGACATCTAGCTGAATGCAAAGGTCCTCATAATTCAGCCCCTCGATACCTTTGTTTCCTTCAACAAGTCAGCTTCTTGAGTTCTGCGGCCAGGTTCCTGATGAGAGAGTCTTTGTCATCACACTCCAGTGTGCTTCAAATAGGTTGAGTATATTGTGGTATGGTTTCCACATAGATGGGGGTGTTGTGGGGATGATCATTTGTGGAGTTTAGTGGTTCAGGAATGAGTAGTGGGGTTTTGTTTGAAGTGTGACATGTGTTGCAGTGTTGATGGGGAGCGGGTTATTTCTATGGTTTTGGGATGTTTTGTGGAGGCGTAGGATTTTGAGAAGTTGACCTCTGGGGTAGTGAGGGAAAATGATAAGTTTGCCAAGTTCCGAACTTGGTCCAGTTCTTCCTGAAAATTCAATAACTTCTGTTCGAGCTGGGCGGCATTTTCTTTGGAAACCTGAATACCCTGAGGAACCTCTACCCTTTCGGCCGAGTTGTTCAAATCTTCCATTTTCCTTCTGTTCTTGTTCCTGATAGGACTCGAAGGAGGAGGAGGTGGAGGGACCTTAGATCTTGTGGAGTAGGATGATGATGCCAGAGTGCACAAACTAACCTTTTGGGAAGGGAATAAAACAAAAGTAAAAACAAAACAAGGTAACAAGTTAGTAAGGGTTATGAGAAGAAAACATTGCAATATTTAAACACATAGTGTAAGAATATAAATCGTGTCCTAATTTGGGTACCTCATTGTGCCTGAGGTTGGCCTAGCAACAAGTTGATTTGGAGAACTTACATTGCTAAATGCCTCATTTTATTGATAAAAATAAGACGAATGCCAAAACGATACTAAAATTGCGGAAAATAAAATTATACTAATGGCCATTGGCCTTATTACATTAAAGCAAAGGAAAGACTCCTAACTACTTGGTCCTAGAGGGACCTTCCCCAGACTCTGCACCTTTAGCTCCATCGAACAACTTCACCAACTCACGCAATCCCATCAGCAAATAGTCTCTAGCCAAATGTCCTCCTTCGTTTCCTTCAGCGTTATGGCAATTTTCAATCCTCTGAATGAAATTCCTTTCCAGCTCTACTAAACCATGGTCCAAATACCCCAGTCGCTTGTTGGCACTGGCATCCATATCTTTCCATTCTTCAATCAGCTTTTGATGGGCTTTTTGAATTTCCTGGTGCTCGCTTTCGCACTCTCGAATCATCTTATGCAATTGATTGTACTTAACCTATATTTCATCCTTTTCGTCAATGACCCTGTGGCCTCGAAAAAAATCGGGTTGTCCTAACCCGCCATGATCGTCTTCCAACCAACTTGGATAGCAGGGAGTATAACCGGCATGGTACCTGTCGGATTCTATGGAGTCCTTTCCCAAGATGATTTTGCAATGCGACATGTGTTGGGCTTGACACTTGTATGAGCTATCGTCATCTTGGAAATCATCCCTGAGATGACTCATTTTGTTGACCTTTGGTATGACCTGCTTTCTTCCTACCTGTCTCATGACTCGGAGAGGGACATAGGGATAAGTTCCTCTTAGACCAATGAGTATAAGAAATGGTGTGTCCTGAGATCGGACGATGAACTCTTCAGTAGGGAACCATTCAAACATCCACTACACTTTGTCTTCTTTCAGATTTTCAAACAACTCTACCCACCCTTTAGCATCTTCTGGCTGAGCAAACATTTCAGGCATATAATTTATCCGTTTTGGCTGATGGAAGGCGATATGATCATCTCGGTCTCTGCGTAGAATCTCTTGCTGATATTCACCCTTTTGGAGGTGTTCTATGAGCCAGAGTTGAAGTAATAAGTTGCAACCTTCAAAGTGTTTGGCCCCTTGTTGACATCTTTCCAGGGCTCGGTACATCTCCGCGACAATCATTGGTACTATACTGAAAGCCTGCACGCCAATCCCTTCCATTAGAGTCTTGGTGACCATGGCTAGTCTGGTATGGATCCTAGCCTTCTTCATAGGAAACACTATCATCCCCAAAAAGTAGAACATAAAGACAAAGACTCTTATGTGGATATGCCCTAATGACGTGAGGGCAAATTCATTTGGGTAAGTGCGGTAGGACTTGCTATGGCCATACCTCTCGTACAGATAGTCGAAAGGAATGTAGGAATCCTTCAAGCAAGTCAAGTTTGTATTTTTCTTTAGTCCCATCATTTTGAGGAAGCCCCTATTCTGGCATAAGTAAACCCGGAATCTCCCATAAAATACCAGCTAATCCTCCTATTTCCTCGAGCAAAGGTGTCATTTCAAGGTCCCCGAAGCGAAACACAGATCTGTCGCTATCCCAGAATAAAGTTGCAGCCTCTATGATTTTGTTGTCGGGTTGGATTTCCAAAAGAGAAGGCAAATTTCCCAAATATTTTCAGATGAGAGTCTGATCACTGGAGTTAAGGTCTTCCCACCAGCTTAGCAACCTTGGGTGAATGTTGGTTACCATGTCGAATCTGGGGATTTCGTGCCTCATTTTCTGCAAAACAAAGTGTTAGACCCTTAACCCACCGGACTCAACTATTTAAACCAATAATTAGCATAAACGACATTTAGTTATCCAAATAAATGCACAGAATATGGTGGTGTCCGTTTGGGTTTCAAGGAAACCCAGTGGACTTTGGACAAGGATATCTTAAAGAGTCATTATGTGGACACCATAACTGACTCAGCTAGGTCTGACCATGATGGATGCACAGTTAAATAGAGTAAGGTTTATATGGGTTATTAGATCGGTACCCTTAAGCGGAAAACTCAAGAGGGAAAGGCAAAGAACCATCGACTGCACCGCTGATCGACTGGTTTTACCGCAAATACGCCTTTGTCAAATTTAGGGGTGATAATATTGGAAGGGAACAACCACTCATTATAAGCACTGCTATGGTATTTGTTAGGCACGAGTGGAATATGATGTTGAAGATGCAATTACAAGAATGAAAAGAGTTGTCACATATTTGCACGTTCATAAAGTAATGATTACAATAATTGCTCATAATTACAACATTATTGAAGGAAAGTAGTAAAAGCATTAAAGAAAAGAAAACAAAGAGCCAAGTCAGTTTCAAAGTAGAAGAGAGATAAAGACATTAAATAAAAGCAATAAAGAAGCAATAAAGTCACAAATAACATGAAATGGTAAAAGACTAAAGAAATCTCCAGCAGAGTCGCCATGCTGTCGAAGCCCTCTTTTTCTCGCGAAATGGGGTTTACGACATTTAGGAGGACAACTCGTTCCCTTTTGGGATTTGGGTTTTTGGAATTGAAGAGTCGCCACCTAATGATTAAAGTGCATTAGGACACTATGAAGGGGTTTGAGTTTGAAGAACTAGAGTTTGGGTAAGGGCTAGAAATTATCTCGAGGGGAAGGTGTTAGGCACCTCTTAAGATCCACTAGTGTGGTTCCCGGCCATGTTATATTATGATTTCACATAATAATCAAGTAAAAAATCCAGGGTTCAAATATACAACATTGCAAATAAGTTAAAAAACTTTTGAAGGTAAGTAGGGAGGGCAGAAATTTATGAAAAGGATTTGAATAGTTTTACAAGAAGAGATGAAAGCAAACAACGGGAGAGGGGTCCTAGGTTTATGATTAATATGGATCACATCAATGCAATATTCAGTAATCGCTCCTCAGAAAAGGGGCTACATGAGATATTAGCGCATCGATTATCATCTCTATATTCTACCCTTACCACCTCGTAAAGGTTATTAAACGCGCGAGTTGGTCATGAATGCTTATTGCATGCTATTACCCGTCCCGTCCTATAAGTACTGGAGGGTATTTAGGACCAATATTCCTATGTGGTAAGGACTAGGTTGAAACCTTAGGTTTAACGGCTAAAATTCTAAGCGACATACATAACAAATAGGACAACACATAAGGGAAAATACAAAGACAAATAAAAGCTCACATATCCCTCCACAAGTGAACACATAATTAGCACGTCTCAAACACATTCCGGGTCTTAAAGATAGGAGTTTTTACAAAAGGAATAGGTAACAGCAGTTGAGTTAGTGAAAAGAACCGTTAAAGCATGGTTTAAAAAATGAAGTAGTGACAGTAGCTTAATGAGGTGTGGGGCAAGTAAAATAGCGCGATTCTGGGCAGAGAATGGTAACCCAGTAGTTTGAAAACATAAGAAATCAAAAACTCAGTGAGAGTAAATAGATGCACCATTTCAAAATTGTTTCAGATAAAGCAGGATTTTTAATAAAACAGAGTGAACTTCAGAGAGTCAAAGAAATAATGGGAGTGGTAGAGTTCAAAATTAAAAGAGGTTGGTTAGTCCTAAACTGGTAACAACATGATTAATCGATTCTTATTAGGCCTAAAGTTCGCCTAGGCGTCGTATGCACTGCTTAATTATCTTAAAAGGTGAACATGCATATTTGATCCTTTTTTTAAGTTTCAAGAGAGGTACACAAATAGTTAACCTTACTTGTATTATTAGGTTAAGCATGCTAATCAGGCGTTTGACAATTGCAACTCAGACAAGTATGACACCCTAGATAACTGGATGTCTAATGCACATAGGAGTTCCTAAGACATGATTTCTATTACAATTACAACTCAGACAACTCAACATTTATTTGCTTATTACAATTATTTGCTTGTTATTAACTGATCGTGGTTACAAGATGAGCATGATAACAGGATGAAAGTAAAGAGCCTAAAGCAGGATCTCTAATGAATGAGATGCATGTCCTATACAGGTTATCTATTGCGCAAATAAGTATATAAAATCCTATAAGCGTGTTTTCTACCCATTATTTAAACTAAGCATGTATAACTCCCCCATGTTTACTATTCAGCCCCCAATCGTTCGTTTAAAAATTATTACAAACCAATGATAGCTGAATTACAGTAATAAAGAACAAAATAAGAAGTTATTCTATAGTGAGCCTTCAATGAGGCCCAGTCTTCCAACCTCACTCCTTTCAAGTTTCACAGCCTTTGCCATGGTCTGGGTGCGGCAAAGCTCCCTAGGGCCCTATTGGGTCCCTGCCAATACCAGCACCCAAACACTTAGCTGAATGTAGGACAGGTGCAGTGTGGGATTACCAGCGTTGTGTGTCAAAGTTCAGTGAGTACTCAGAGGTACCCAAAGCAATTCTCACATGAAGGGGGTAGAACCTATTCTCTGAGAGTAGTGTGAAGTGTAGGAAAGAGGGTAAAGAGTTTACAAAGAGTTGGAGAGATTCACACAAGGATAATGGGCAAAGGGGACAAATAGATCACATAAACATCACCAAATGATACAGAGACTCATACAAACTTACTAAGCATGGGTATACAAAATCAAAAGAGTTTAAAGAGACCTTGAAATAGTCTGATTTAGACATAAAAATTAATAGTAACAACTTGTATTTCTAACAGGTAAGATCAGGAACAAACAATAGTCTTGAGTATGAAAGTATCAGTTGGAAAACCAATAATCAATCACATGCTGCACAACAGAAGCATAAGTAGAAAACAATTAGGAATAGAACATACTGAAGTAGTAATAACTACATTGGTTTGGAACATGGAATTTAATCAGAACATACCAATAATAAGAGAACACAACAGAATGCAAAAGCCAAGTATAAGCACAATATTAGCCTTGGATTTTCAGCTGGCTAACTATAGTCAGGAATAGGGAGCAATAACAGCACAAGGGAGAAAAGGAGAGAAAAATAGCACAAGAGAGAGCAATGTGATTGATGTGTGTATTTGTGATATGCAATGTGTTGGTTGTTATGCAAAAGAGAATGGGGGGGGGGGGTTACTTATAGTATTGAATACGAGTGAACAAATAAGGTAGCAGTCCCTAAATAAGGAACTAAAATAAATCATAATCAAATCAGTATATGAACTCCCCTTTAATTAAGGAATCAAAGTCAAACGGTAATAAGCAGTCGTTTAAAAGGAAAGAAATCACAAACATGGTATGATCACATAAGGAAACAGAATAGCATAAAGTATGCCATAAAGGCTAGGTACATGATACTCTAATTAGGGAAATAGGTCAGGCAAATCAATCAGCATATTTGTGCACACATATAAGGCAAAATACGAATTTAATTCCGGAAAATAGTTTTCAGAATAAGGAACGAGATTAAAAACCTAGGAGATCTGTATTAATCGAGGAAAGTATCCCACAAATTAAGGAAGCAATTTGAAATCAATACCAAACCATAAGGAAAATATGCAGAATCAATTCTAAGGCAAGTATCATAGTCTCAAAGAGGGTTTGTAAGAATCAGAATAAAACCACCATGTAAATAACCAGAGAAACCCTAAGCGGAGAACACAGAATGGTAGGGGAATGAAGTGCTAGCAACAAAATTAAAGCAAAGAGCATGGAACTCAGAGAAGAGCCCAGAAGAACACACAAACAAGCAAATAATACAAACATAAACATATAAAGATAGGGTTTCATCAGACTTAAGCAAAATGTTTAGAAATAGTACTGAGAATCACGAATTAATATTCAAAATTAGAAAAAAAAAAGTGATTTTGAAAAGGGTTCAGAAACCCTACTTTCAAAAAGGGAACAAAAACGTTTAAAACTTGAATCATCGTAAAGATCGAGTAGAGAGTAGTGCAAAACATAGAGGCGTGAGTTAAAAATCATTGAAAATACAGAGATTCAAGAGGTTTGGGTCAAGATTAGGGTTTCATAAGAAACCAATGAGGGAAATAAGAGAAACCTGGCTGTGAAACTTTAGGAATAATAGTGTTTATAGCACCATCAGACCAAAACCCATCGGAGAAAAGCCGGAAACAAACCCAGGCGAAGCTTCAGTGACTGTCTTGTATAGTAGAGACTCATAAGGTCTCAGGGATGGGGGGAACCAGTGAGATAAGGCTTCAAGGCGGCTGGTAGTCGAAAGAGGCGAGGCTGGAGGTGGCCGAAGAGATGGTGAAGGCCATCGGAGAAGAAGAACTAGAAGGTTCTAGAGAGAAGGAGGAGAGGAAGAGACGAATAGAGAAGGAGACTGGTCTCGAAAAATGAGGGGTCAAAGGGAGGGGGGTAGGTTAGAGTTTAATTAAGGAATAATGATCTGGGCCGTTGATCTTATTTTATCAACGACTCAGATTAATTCGGAGGTGGGCCGGGTTAGATTAGGGATTGGGCTGGGGCGAATTTAGTTAGGTCTTAGGTCAATTGGTTTTAATTGAATCTGATAGGGGTGGGGTTAAATTGGGCTAAAATTGAAACAATAAAAGGGCTATGAGTTAAATAGCCAATTTCCCTCTTTTATTTTATATAAAATAATTAAAATGATTTTAAAAATAAATTAAAGGTACTGAACTAATTAATAACGTATAAATATTAATCTAAAAATACTAAAAATGATTTTATAATTATAAAATATTGTTAATCGTAATATAGGCTATAATTGCAATTTATGCAATTTGACTTAGAAAATACCAAACAAATTTGTAAAAATATGCAAAAAATTATCTTAATTATATTTTTTTGTAAATATAAGAATGGAAACAAAAAAAATGATAATCTAGGAATAATTATTGGATTTTGTACTACTAAATAGACAATAAATTAATTTTAAAAAATCTTAAAAATTAGGAAAAAATACCGAAACTCTTGGGCATGTTTATATGTGCATAAACATGCTATTTTGAGAATATTTTGAGTATAAAAAAAATACATAGGGAAAAATTGGGTATCAACAATCAGGTCAGTGTAGTTCTGGAAGTTTTGGTAGCTAGGACTACCAGAAAGCTGTGATTTTACTCTTATTGCTGCTTTTACTGCTTGCTGAACTCCTTATTACAGCAAAATGGATTAAAAAAGCTAAACTAGCTAAGCCTAGGAACTACTAGCTACAAGATTTCTATCTATAAATCGCTTAAAGTTTGATCTTGAGTATTGGCTGGTTCTTCTGCAGATCCGATCTAAATATTGATGCTCATTAGCGGTAGGTGCTGGTTTCTTATTCTTCAGCTTTTCGGATCAAGGCGGGATATGTGAAGCTTGTGACTTCAATCATATCTTGGGCAATCCGCATCTTTATCCGCTTCCACATCTTGAGTTCACTTTTTTTTGTTCTTTTCTTTTTCTTTGTTTGGGATTGAGACTCAATATTTTGGTGGTCTCGATCCCTGTGTCTCGAGTTACACCTGCTCAGACACTAAAAAAGAAAAAACGAACGAAATTTTTTGCCCCAATTTTCATTAGAAAAATTTCGTGAGTTATTGTAACAAAATTCTAAACTACTTCGTTATTGAAAGCAATAAACTCGGGATTGTGTGTCCTTAGGAGAACGAGATTAGGGAGTGGAGCCATATATATAAAATAATCTCAACTAGGGAGTGGATAGACTATGTTGGCAAAAGGCGACTAGTGGATGGAGACCTTATGTCCAAAATCTCAACTAAGGGCTGGAGACCCTATGTGGGCAAAAGGCGACTAGAGGATGGAGACCCTATGTATAAAATCTCAACTAGGGGTTGGAGACCCTATGTTGGCAAAAGGCGACTAGGGGGTGGAGAACCCATGTCTAAAATCTCAACTAGGGGTTGGAGACCCTATATTGGCAAAAGTCGACTAGGAGATAGAGACCATATGTCTAAAAATCTCAAATAGGGGTTAGAGACCCTATGTTGGCAAGAGGCGACTAGCGGATGGAGACCCTATGTCTCAAAAATCTTAACTTGGGGTTGCAGAACCTATGTTGACAAAAGGCGACTTGGGGATGGAGACCCTACGTCTAAAATCTCAACTAGGGTTTGGAGACCCATGTTGAAAAAACGCAGCTAGGGGATGACGACCCTATGTCTAAAAATATCAACTAGGGATTGGAGACCCTATGTTGGAAAAAGGGCGACAAGGGGATGGAGACCTTATGTCTAAAAAATCTCAACTAGGGAGTGGAGACCCTATGTTGGCAAAAGGCGACTAGGGGATGGATACCCTATGTCTAAAATATCTCAACTAGGGGTTGGACATTCTATGTTGGCAAAAGGCGACTAGCGGATGGAGACCCTATGTCTAAAAATCTCAACTAGGGGTTGGGGACCCTATGTTGGCAAAAGACGACTAGGGGATGGATACCCTATGTCTAAAATCTCAACTAAGGGCTGGAGACCCTATGTTGGAAAAAGGCGACTAGGGGATGGAGACCCTATGTCAAAAATCTCAACAAGGGGTTGAGACCCTATGTTGGCAATAGACGACTAGGGGATGGAGACCCTGTGTCTAAAAAATCTCAACTAGGGGTTGGAGACCCTATGTTGGCAAAAGGTGACTAGGGGATGGAGACCCTAAGTCTTAAATCTCAACTAGGGGTTGGAGACCGTATGTTAGCAAAAGGCGACTAGGGGATGGAGACCCTATGTATAAAAACTCAATTAGGGGTTGGAGACCCTATGTTAGCAAAAGGCGACTAGGGGATGGAGACCCTATGTCTAAAAATCTCAACTAGGGATTGGAGACCCTATGTTTGCAAAAGGGCGACTGGGGGATGGAGACCCTATGTCTAAAAAATCTCAACTAGGGATTGGAGACCCTATGTTGGAAAAAGGCGACTAGGGAATGGAGACCCTATATATAAAAAATCTCAAATAGGGGTTGGAGACCCTATGTCTAAAAATCTCAACTAGGGGTTGGAGACCCTATGTTGGCAAAAGGCGACTAGGGGATGGAGACCCTATGTCTAAAAATCTCAACTAGGGGTTGGAGATCCTATGTTGTCAAAAGGCGACTAGGGGATGGAGACCCTATGTCTAAAAATCTCAACTAGGGGTTGGAGACCCTATCTTGGCAAAAGGCGCCTAGGAGACGGAGACCCTATGTCTAAAAAATCTCAACTAGGGGTTGGAGACCCTATGTTGGCAAAAAGCGACTAGGGGATGGAGACCCTTTGTCTAAAATCTCAACTAGGGGTTGGAGAACCTATGTTGGCAAAAGGAGACTAGGGGATGGAAACCCTATGTCTAAAAATCTCAACTTGAGATTGGAGACCTTATGTTGGAAAGGCGTAAAAATAGAGATTGGGGGTCCTAAGCTACTTTTTTTTTTGAATTTTTCTTTTTAACTCTTTTTTTTTTTTCTCTTTTTATTTCATGGAAGGTGTAAATGCAAGAAAAGTGTTTGGAGGGAACTTCCCTTTTTGAATCGTTGCTGCAAAGCTGTTTTTAGCCCTTCACAGTTTCTTTTGGTGGCACCTGCTTCTTGCAAGGTTGCTTTGGATTGCACCTGTTTCATGTTTTCAAACAAAGAACAATTTTTAGTTTGAAATAGTGGTTGGTTTTGTTGCCTTGATTGTTTTGATCACTTGATCTCGTCCCTTTCAACTGCAACTGTTGCTTCTTGAATACCGATTGCATTTCTGACTCTGGAGAAACTCTGGATTTTTCAGACTTTGTCATGACGATTGGTCGGTGAAACTCAACCTTTTCGACTTTATCTTGCCTTTGTAGGCCTTTCCCTTCCGATTTCTTTTTTTTTTCATCATCATTTTTTTTCTTTTCTTTTATTCGGAGCATTGGGGAACCCTTGGCTCCTCAAACTTTGCTGCAACGGCTAGTCGCGTGAGACTTAACCTTTTCTAACTTTATTTCTCCTTCGTAGGCCTTTCATTTCTGGCTTCTCTGTTCCAACTTCAATTTTAGAGCATTTGGGGTACCTTGGCTGTTCAAACCTTTACCGAGATGGTTAGCCACGTGGGACTCAACCTTTTCGACTTTATCTTGCCTTCGTAGGCCTTTTCCTTCCGATTTCTGTTTTTTTTCAAAATCATTTTTTTTCTTTTATTTTATTCGGAGCATTGGGGAACCTTTGGCTCCTCAAACTTTGCTGCAACGGCTAGTCGCGTGAGACTTAACCTTTTCTAACTTTATTTCTCATTCGTAGGCCTTTCATTTCTGGCTTCTCTGTTCCAACTTCAATTTTAGAGCATTTGGGGTACCTTGGCTGTTCAAACCTTTACCGAGATGGTTAGCCACGTGGGACTCAACCTTTTCGACTTTATCTTGCCTTCGTAGGCCTTTTCCTTCCGATTTCTGTTTTTTTTCAAAATCATTTTTTTTCTTTTATTTTATTCGGAGCATTGGGGAACCTTTGGCTCCTCAAACTTTGCTGCAACGGCTAGTCGCGTGAGACTTAACCTTTTCTAACTTTATTTCTCATTCGTAGGCCTTTCATTTCTGGCTTCTCTGTTCCAACTTCAATTTTAGAGCATTTGGGGTACCTTGGCTGTTCAAACCTTTACCGAGATGGTTAGCCACGTGGGACTCAACCTTTTCGACTTTATCTTGCCTTCGTAGGCCTTTTCCTTCCGATTTCTGTTTTTTTTCAAAATCATTTTTTTTCTTTTATTTTATTCGGAGCATTGGGGAACCTTTGGCTCCTCAAACTTTGCTGCAACGGCTAGTCGCGTGAGACTTAACCTTTTCTAACTTTATTTCTCATTCGTAGGCCTTTCATTTCTGGCTTCTCTGTTCCAACTTCAATTTTAGAGCATTTGGGGTACCTTGGCTGTTCAAACCTTTACCGAGATGGTTAGCCACGTGGGACTCAACCTTTTCGACTTTATCTTGCCTTCGTAGGCCTTTTCCTTCCGATTTCTGTTTTTTTTCAAAATCATTTTTTTTCTTTTATTTTATTCGGAGCATTGGGGAACCTTTGGCTCCTCAAACTTTGCTGCAACGGCTAGTCGCGTGAGACTTAACCTTTTCTAACTTTATTTCTCATTCGTAGGCCTTTCATTTCTGGCTTCTCTGTTCCAACTTCAATTTTAGAGCATTTGGGGTACCTTGGCTGTTCAAACCTTTACCGAGATGGTTAGCCACGTGGGACTCAACCTTTTCAACTTTATTTGCCTTTATAGGCGCTTTATTTGATTTTCTCCTTCCAAGAATTTTGATTTCGAACCATCGGCCTGGCTAGTCGGGGTCGACTTGATTCCCTTGACGAGGTTGGGTGCCTTTCTGCACATTAGCTCGCGCCAAATGAGAACCCTGTAAATCAATCTTGCCATCCTTTCTTTGTCTTAGTTTCGGAACAGTGTTAGACCGAAAGAGATTCAAAGAAAACCAACAATGGAACGGAGAATGAGCTTAAAACAAGAAGTGTCCCTTTCGGGGAAAGGAAAGAAGGACTTATCTGGAGTATATGCTATATGCAGAATTCAATGAATATGAAATGCCTTTTGGACTGGATGACTGATCTGTGTAAACCGTCCGACTCTCAGAAATTCATCACAATTTTTGCCTCAAAATCAAGAAACCTTACCAGGATTCTGTTGGTGCCGATGGCTGTGAGGATCCTCTTTTCGATCAGGGGTTCCCCTTGCGGGTTTTCACGAGCTTACCTCTCTCATTTCTCTTCTTGCCTTATAGTGCTCTTTCCGAGTTTTCACTAACAAGACTCTCTCATTTTTGATTTCTCTGCTTACCATCGCCTCATGGTGCCTGTATGGGTTTTCACCAATAAGACTCTCTCATTTTGTTTCTCTCATCTTTATTGCATCAGATCTAAGTAGCTGTATTCTCTGATCCTTAAACATTCTCACCGATTGATCGGAAGGACTTGAAAGGATTTGGGTAAAAATGATTTGGACTGAATTACAACTTTGGAACCATTTAGGCCGGATCATCGGCGAACCATTATAACATCTGCCCCAGTTTTACTTTTGGGGGAGTTTTGATTTTTATTTTGGTGTGATAGAACCCCAGAGAGAGGCTGCTTATGTATCCTTTCGGAAACAAGTCGAACATAGTTCAGGGAACTTTTTTTTTTTTGATTTTTCTTTTGTTTTTCTTCTATTTTGTTTTGCTTTGTTTTCTCTTTCTTTTTCCTTTCCTTTTCCCCTTTTATTCATTTTTTTCTTTGTCTTTTCTTCCTTTTTTTGTATCTTTCTTTTCTTTTTCTTTTATTTTTTACTTTTTTTCATTTAATTTTTCAATGACACTTTCATGTTGCAAAGAGGGTAATCAAAGAATGGGAGCCAGCTCAAAGGGTTTGCAAAGGGTTGATAGTATTTGGGTAGCGAGAATGAAAGCCTTCGTCATCCCAACCGGAAAATATTTGAACTATATGGAGGAATCAACATAGTACCTTTTTACTGCATTTGTATTGATAGTTGTTTCAGAGACATTTCCTTCGATGTGTCCCAAGTACAACGCACTCTTTTGGTAGTACTCTTATTGTAATGTATGGACCTTTCCAATTCTAGAATCAATTTTACTTCAGTTGTTCCAACTCTTTGTTTTATTTCTTTAAACTTTATCCTCATTGGGATCTAATCCTTGATTCATTATTTCGAGGTCTGACAGCTTTCAGGATCGGGGCATGAAATCCGCAAGCATGTCATGTTATTGAAATCTGTATTTAGCAAAACTAAAAAGAGAGAATGATAAAAATGACAAGAATAAGAAAAGAGACATTTCTAGAAAATGAAATATTAATTTTATTTGATTTTTTATTTTTGATTTTTCCTTTTTTTTTCAATTTTTGAAGATAGAAGGGTTTACATCGGAAGTAAGACAATAATGTAAAACATACGAATCATACCCCGAGATAATAAGGATGCAGAAAGGACAACAAGATTGGCTACCAAGACTCCCGTCTGATGGGGAACTTTTAGGCTTGGCAACCGGTTTTTGGTTTTTCTTGTATTTCCACAATGGCTGCAATGGAATTCAGTGCCGGATCAAAATCCTCATCTTCACAAATCATTCCGACTATTGGCCCGTCATTGTGGGCAGACAACAGATTGTTCATCGCATCAAGAGCTTCTTCATATTGAAAAACAATTCTTTCTCCTTCAATCAAATCTTCAACTGTCCTTTTGAGGGTCCAACAGTCCTCTGTACTGTGCCCCGCTGCTCCAGAGTGGCATTCACATATAGCATCAGCTCGGTGCATGGAGGACTCGGGGTTCAGCCGGTTTGGGGCCACTGGCTGTAATAAATCTAGCCTGATTAGATTTTGGAACAAGCTTGAATACGATTCGCCAATTGGGGTAAACTGATTCTTTCGAAAAGGCTCTCTTACGCGTGGATTGTACTGGGGAACATCTGGTTGGGGATTACATGGAGCTTGGTAAGGATGGGCATTTATGGGAGGTGAAGCTCATTTTTGTGTATAATGCTATGGATGCGTGTAAGATTGCGCACTAATCACCTCATAGGGAGGCGGTGCCACGGCATAAGTAGCATCTTGAAGGGGATAATAGTGTGGTGGGACCATATAAGGCACATATGATTGGCTGAATGACCCGTGAGCCCTTCTCAAGCTTGAAGCCACCATGGCTCCCTCTTCACTTCCATTTCCATTTATCAAATCCTCTGAACCATTTTGAACATCTAATGATGTGGCTTTAAAAGCAGCATGACTCAAGATTCGGCTAGTTTTTAGCCCACTTTCTACCATCTCCCCAATTTCGATAGCCTCAGCAAATGGCCTTCAGATAGTGGACATCATGTTCTGGAAGTAGTCCGCTTCTTGGGCTTGTAGAAAGACTGTGACCATTTCAATTTCGTCCATTGGAGGCTTTACCCTGTGAGCTTGCTCACGCCATTTGACAGCATATTCAAGAAAGCTTTTCGTGGTTTTCTTTTTTAAATTGGACAGAGAGTTTCTGTTGGGAGCGATGTCCACGTTATATTGCAAAATGGCGGATAAAATCTCGAGCCATATCATCCCACACATGCCAATGATTAATTTCTTGATCCATATACCACTCAGAAGTGATTCCGGTGAGGATTTCCCCAAAATAGGCCATTAGCAGCTCCTCTTTTCCACCAGCACCCCTCAACTGGTTACAATATCGTTCCAGATGAGCGACCGAGTCTCCGTGCCCGTTGTACTTTTCAAATTTTGGCATCTTGAAGCCAGCTGGAAAGCGGACATAGGGAAACATACAGAGGTCAGAGTATGAGACACTCTTCTGGCCACTTAGACCTTGCATGTTTTTCAGGCTTTGTTCCAGGCTCTTCATCTTCCGATCCATTTTCTCTTGCTCGGGACTTTTGACAATCTTTTCTTGATCCACTGAGAAATCATATTACGGAGGTTGAGCGAAAGAGTATGGGGTCACATATATTATTTCTGACTGAAGTTGTGGAATCCTGGAAACTGGCGCCTGGGGGAGAACCACAAAAGGCATGCCAGGAACATTAGACAATAATGGAGGATGCCCGCATGGAATGAGTGGGTTTGGCACAGGAGCGTTGGTAACCTCACCTGGCCTAGGGATCAACTCAAAGAACCCAGAGATTGCACTTGGCGGTTCCCTACCATTAGACCAGGCGTTCCACATTTCCAATATGTGGATACGCAACATCCTATCCTCATCAGCAGTTGCTGATTCTAGCTGCAGAATAGCCGACGCAGGGCTATCCTCAGGATTGATGATTGGTAGATTGCTTGCGGAGGCCATCTGTGCCTTTGGATTTTATGAAGGAGGGGAGGCTAGACTACCAACTACAAAAACCTGGCTCTCTTGCACATCCAACAACCTTGTTAGTTTTGAAACATTTAACATATAGGAAATCATACGTTGGGATGCAATGCACCTAATAGTTAAACACTTCTACCGTGTGTTTGAACGGTTGCATGTTTCATCCCCGCCTTAGCTAGCCTTTTCACTTTGTGCATCTTTTCTTCATTTATGCCTCTCTTTAATCACTCTTGATTCTTTTTAATCTCGTTTTTTCGCTCTTTTATTTTTGGCACTCTATTTTTCTCTTTTGTTTGTCACTCTTTTATTTTTTGTCTCTCTCTCTCTCTCTCTCTCTCTCTCTCTCTCTCTCTCTCTCTTTCCACTGTTTTCTTTCTTTTGTTGATTCAATTTTTTCAGTTTATTTTATCACTCAACTAATTTTATGGCTATGATCGTATCCGATGGGGATTGCCTACGTATTATGACACCGCATGAAGCAGATCTTGCGTAGTTCGGGAAGATCGAATTGAGTAAACTAACTCTTTTTTTTTCTTTTTACAAAACTTAGACCATTAAAGCTTTAAGGCAAAAGAAAAATATTTTTGATTTTTTAATTTTTTTTCTTTTGGAATTTTCTAAAAAAATTCTTTAAAAGAAGAAAGGTAATTTTTATTTTGGATTTTTGATTTTGATTTATTTTGTTTTTGAAATAAAGACTTCTAAAAATTCATTTGCTTTTGATTTGAACTTTGAAAATTTTAAAAATAAAAATAAAATATTTTTGTTCGAATTTTCATTTGCTTTCTCTTTTTCTAAAGAAGAAAAAAAATATTTTTGGATTTTGAAAGTTTCCTCTTAATTTTTGAAAAAGTGACCTTTAAGAAAATGGTTTGGATTTCTGAGTTTTTATTTATTTAAAAAAGCATTTCTAAAGAAAAACAAAAATACTTTTGGACTCAAATTTTTTTTTTTTCAAATTTTTAATTGACATTTACAAAAGAAAGACTTCTAAAGAAGAAAAGAGTATTTTTGGATTTTTGTTTCTGATTTTTTTTTTTGGATTTTTATTTTTGGAAAAATACTTCAAAATAAAGAAAACCCATATTTTGGATTTTAATTTTTATTGATTTTTTATTTTTTGCGTGAAAGACATTAGAAAGAAGGAAACCATTTTTTGAATTTAAAAACTACTTTTTTTTTGAATTTTCTAAGGAAAGATTTTTAAAGAAGGAACTAAAGAAAAATATTTTTGGAGTTTTTGAAAATTGGGGTCGGAACCGATGAGGTTTGCCTACGCATCTCACATCCGGTGAGAATCAAACCCCCGTAGTTCAGTCAGATTTGACATAATAAAAACAATACTAAATATTTTTCCAAAACAAAATTTTCTTTCTTTTTTTTTCAAAATTTCGGTAGAGTTTCAATACTTTTTGGACATCGGGTTTTTTCAAAACAGGTAATTATCTCTCTCAGCCCTCAAATTGATTTTTCTCTTTCCCAACTTTTCTCCATTATTTAAATGCCGGTCAACATGTAATCCGAAGCAAATAAATGCACAAGTAGCAAGTAGAATGCATCAAGATGGTGTTTTCATTTCGGGTACACCTGTCCTAGACAGACCCAACCCCTGTGTTGAGTCTCCAAAGTCAAATGTACGTGATGCAAACAAGCGTTCCTATTAGGGATCCGTCATGAGGCTTACTAGGTTTAAGAACTTGGGTGTATTATTCTAGACCTGGCTTACCCGAGCGGACAACTCGAGCCGGGAAGGGGGGGGGAGCATACCGGGAATACAGAAGCGTCACCGGCTTTGCAACTTGTCCGAACTTCGTTCTAAAATTGGTATAAGACTCTAATAGAAAAGAAGTCACAGGAAGTGCACACTTCCCAAATGATTTAGAAGACTCAGAGAGAAGAAGGTATCATAGCAATTTATATACAGTCCAAATGATATCAAAGCGGTAAAAGTGAAATTTAGCACATTAGGCTCAACATATAAAATCAGATAAAACTGCCTACTATAACAATTATTCTAAGCTCGAATTCTTAAACCCTGAACTAAAGTTTTTGGTTTGGATCCCCAACAGAGTCACCAGAGCTGTCACACCTCCTTTTTACACACCCTGTAAGGTGATATAATAAAGTTTTTCCAATTAAAGTGATATTATTCGAAATGAGATTATTTTATTTAATTTTTTAGAATCTCCACTTGGAATAGTTTATTTTAGTGTCCCAAGTCACCGGTTTATTTTAAATCCCAAATCGAGGAAATTTCAACTTTACTTTTGAAGTCTGCGGACCAGAAATTCTATGTAAGGAATTATAATAACCCGGGAGAAGATATGTATTTTGAGCCCTAGAACATCATTCAGCAGTCTGAGGCCATGAAAAGCTTCATTTCAGGTATTATGACTTGTGCGCGTGATCGGAACTGAATTTCGGGAGTTCGGAGTTGATTTGGGAGGAGAATTCTCATTTAGGAAGCTTAAGTTGAAAGAATGAACTAGGATTGGAATTTTGAGTACACGACCTCGGAATCGGGATCAGAAGGTTTCAACAGGTTCGTATGATGATTTCGGACTTGGGCATATGCCCGGATTGGGTTTTGGATAACCCGGGAGAGTTTTGGCTCTTATTGTAGAAGTTAGCATTTTAGAAGGAATTTTTTAAGTTTCGCTTGAGGTTGACTTTTTGATATCGGGGTCGGAATCCAATTCCGAAAGTTGGAGTAGGTCCGTAATTTCAAATTTGATTTGTGTGCAAAATTTGAGGTCAATCGGACGTGATTTGATAGGTCTAAACATTGAAAATATAAGTTTGAAATTTCAAAGTTCATTAAGCTTGAATTGGGGTGTAATTCATGATTTTAGCGTTGTTTGATATGATTTGAAGCCTCAAGCAAGTCCGTAATGTGTTTTGGGATAGGTTGGTATGTTTGGTTGGTGTCCCGGGGGCCTCGGGTAGATTCCAGATGGATTTTCACCTTGTGAGGATTGCTGGTTTTCTGGTATAAGTGCAGTAGATTTTTACTCTATGCGATTGCATGAGGAGGTCTGCGATCGCATAGAGCAAGAGGAGAGGAGTTGGAATTTTGGTCTATGCGATCGCAGGAGGTGCAATGCGATCAAATAGGAGAAAGGCCGGACCTTATGCGATTGCATAGTGAAATTTAGGAGGCAACATTTTTTTGTCCTATGCGATCGTAGGGCTGCGGTTGCGATCGCATAGAAGGGTCGTCTGGGCATTGTTATTTTAAATCGGGTTTTGGCTCATTTCACTTCATTTTTCTTCCATGGGAGCGATCTTGGAGAAACTTTTGAGCGTCATTTTCATCATCAAGCATGGGGTAAGTGATTTCTACTGGTTTTGAGTTAAATACATGTTTTTATATGGATTTAGGCATTTAAATTAGAGTAAATATTGAGGTTTTGGTTGAAAACCTAGAAAATTATAACCTTGGATTGTAGCCACGATTTTGAGTATGGAATTAAGAGAAAATTATGTATTTGAGTTTCTAAGGTCATGGGTAACCTTTATCTTCGAAAACTTTTTGGATTCCGGGCATGTGGGCCCGAGGGCATTTTGGTCATTTCACTAAGCGGAGCTGGGAATCTATGTAATTTGAATTTCTAACAAGTATTCGAGCATGTTCTCACTAGTTTGTCGTTAATTGGCCAGTTTTGGTGCATTGTTCATCCGTTCAAGCCTTTGGAAGAATGTAGAATGCTAGTTATGAGTCTTCGGAGCGAGGTGAGTCTCCTTTCTAATCTTGTGAGGGGGAATTTACCCCATAGGTGAGTTAAATTGGTTATGTTCTCCTATTTGTGGGGGCTACATACACACGAGGTGACAAGAGTCCGTGCGTAGCTACTATTCTGCTATTGTTCGGGTAGTCTAGGACCCAAAAAACATGTTATACTTGGACTAACTGTGAACACAGTGATAGTTTGAATTTTAAATCACCTTGAATTGTTAAAGGAATTTAAAAAGAGATTTAATATTAATTTTCCCTAAAATATTAAAAAGAGAAATTTGTCTATTTGGATGATTATCCTCGATAAACTCTTCGTTTCCTTCTTGAGCAAGTATTTTATGTATGCCTGCGTTGCTTGGATGATTCGCGAGCAGGATATGTGTTTATTTATGGAACGGGCTGAACGCCTCGGTGAGAATAGATGCATCTATGATTCGTTCCGCTCGACCCTCGGCAGTGTACAGTTTACATTCCTGTTGGAGCGGGATGTCGCCTCGGTGTGATTTGCGCATGTTTATCTGTTGTTTGAAAATTGTAAATGTTCAATTGGCCCTATGTGGATTGATATAAACTGATAAGATAATAAAGAATAAACCTTGGAGGCCCTTGATTTGTTGTTGAAGGTGTTTTCCTGTTTTCTGGCTTCCCAATTAGAACATCTATATAAATCTATGATTATCCTCGTACTTATACAATATTGTTAATTGACCTCTAATGAGTGTCGAAGTTGGCCATCTCGTGTCTACCCCTTCCGGATTAGGCGGGATACTCACTAAGTACACGTTGATTATGTACTCATACTACACTTCTGTGCATTTTTGTTTCACAGGTATATATACCTCTAGCAGCCTATTGGGCATAGCTGCATGGATGACGCTGGGACTAGGTGAGCTGCATCATTCGAGGTGACCGCAGCTAGGGTAGTCCTTTCCAGTGTACTGTATTTACTTTCTGTCCACTGTATTCTGGACGGATGTTGTATTTTATTTCTCTTATCAGTAATTGCTCATGTACTTGCGACACCGGGTTTCTGGGATGGTTTTCAACATATTTGTACTAATTGTTATTATTTAAAATTGAATTCAAGTAGTGAAATTTTATTTATGAAAATGGAAGGAAAAACCTTAGATTTTCAAAAGTATTAAAAGAGTAATTAATTGATAAGTTAGTTGGCTGGCCTGACAGAGGTGTTCGGCGCCACCACAACCCTTAGTGGATTTTGGGTCGTGACAACATGGTATCAGAGCACTAGGTTCCCGTCGTCTCACGAGTCATGAGCAAGTCTAATAGAGTTTCGTGGATCGGTACGGAGACGTGTGTACTTATCCTCGGGAGGCTGCAGGACTGTTAGGAGTACTTCCCTTCTTGATTTCCTTTTCGTGCGGTTCGATTCCTTTGAGGCTTATGCCTTTGATTTCTTCCTACTCAATCTTACGCGAGCGCTTGTTATAAATTGAAAATTGAAGGATTGTAATGGCACTACAAATGTGGTGCGGGATGATTTTCCCAATATAGTTGATTGGACTATTATAGTCGCACTTTGGAGGGATATTCTATTGTTTCAGCTCAGTAACAGAACTTCTAAGAGCCTTGAGGCTAGGCACAGGTTGCCATGATGCTTATGAGCGATTATTCTACTATGTTGTTGTAATGGTAGGGTGTTGCCCAAGTGTCGGGGCAGTGAATGAATTGAAGGGAGGTTTACTCGGCACGTAATCAAGAGATTCAGTATTTTATTCCTGACAGGAGAAAATTAATCGAACTAAGGATGGCCAGATGGGGACTGGTGGAAGTAATAAATCGTGGTAATTGCAAGCGTGGTGGAGTTCTCCTCTATATGGGGGTGTTGTTGTCCTAATTGAACGCTTTAAGCTTGTCAATGTTATGATCTGCTACAATTTGCCTTGGGGCAAGATATTGTGAAATATTATTGAAGATACAACTATCAGATATCGTAGGGTGCAGCGGTTCTGAATTGAATCAGTATTGCAAATGTTGACGGTTCGATAAAGATGACCTTCGGAAGGGTTTAAGTCAGTAGCGATTTGTGGGTTCAAATTCTATGAGGATGAATTTTATTAAGGCAACAACTGAGCAGCAAGAGATGAAAAAGACACGTGGGAAGTGTCAGGTGGAGTTTTAAACTTCTAAAAGGCCAGGCTTAGGGAACACATGCCGAGCAGTTGATTGAAGAAGTGAGTTTGCCCAAAGTGGGAGAGCAGTGGAGCTACGTAGGGGCTTGGTAATGAGAAAACTATGCACCTTAAGGGAGTCTGAAATGACTTGATAATATTAGTGCTTAGTTATTGGCATCTTCGGATCTAATTTGAAGCAGGGAATCTTGTGCGTCCAGGGATTTAATATAACGAAAAGGAGCCGCTTAAATAAAGGGAGATGTAGAATGAATTTGAAGTGGAAGGATGTTGTCGCGCATTTAATGAATGTACACGAAAGGTAAGTGAACTGGTACAACTAAGGAGTGAGCTTGGGCTCAAGAGAGTTATTCCCTGTGAGCAGTTTGGCGGTCGCGTGGTTGGCGAGGCTTCTGCAAAGATATATATATAGGTTATGCAGCAAAGGGAACTATTGTGTGGATGTTGCTAAATGATTTATAGTATCAAATTGGGTTTCCACGGTAAGATATCGAGAATGTTGGAGATTGATTATTCAAGGTTGTGTCAATAAGAGGTTAAGAATCTTGGTGAACTCCAGAGTTTCGTAATAGTGGCTTCAAGCTAAGTGGGAAAGCCCCACCACCTATGATTGGGTTGCATGGTTAACTACTCGTGAGGTTTTTGGTTATTTTCATACTGAGGGGTTATCCCAGCTACGGAAAAAAAATATACCGTAAGTGGTAATTAGAGCAGAGAAATTATTAAAGATGTGCTATGGTTGGCCTTATGGGCTCATGTTCGAACTTGGGAAAGGATTCAGGATTTATGCCTTGTATAGAAGCGGTTTTAAAGGGGAGTGATTCTGCTAGGTGCTTCATTGAGAGGGTACTAATATTCTAGAAAATTTATGGAGTTGATTATATTCGGGACCAAGTCAGAGCAGGTGGCTCTCAGCAACGGTCTCTAGCAGATTCAAAGGGATAAAGTGTGGTGCCTAATGAATTTGAGCATATGAGTACAGTTAAGGATCAAGATTTGTAACAGGTCGTGAGAGGGTGCCCATAATGTTCTATGATAATTTGACTTGTGGTGTAGCATTTGAGAAATATGAAATAGTTTGTGGGATTTGAGACAGCTTGGTCTCATGACTCAAGGCCACTCGGGGTGAGTGTAGAGGGAGTATGTTATGTGTTGAAGAGAGTTAGCATTATCTCCAAGGCAATCAAGGATTTTGAAGGAAAGGGATTGACTAGCCATGGTTGAGTTTGGCATGTTAGGGTCTGTGATCAGTTTATTCAGCGTGATCGAGTTATGCGTATGATTTATGGCGGTACGAGTGAGGTTTGTCGGCCTCCGTAATTGATGTTATTCAGAAGCATTCTTCTGTTATGGCTTGTTAAGTAGAAGAGGATTCCGGAAGGACTATGGTGGTCAGGACCACTACTTAGGGATTTGCATATCCTACGGTTATGGAAATTCACCTGTGTGTTGCTATGATTCTCCTGAAGGGAGTTAAGTGAAATGTTCTTATGTGATGAAGTGTTAAAATATTAATGATTTCGGAGTTACGATGAAAAATCGTGTTCTATCGTTTATGAGCACGTTGGGTGCAGTGAGTAGCATAGAAATTCGAAGTGAGGATTAAGGTTGCAGTTTAGTGTTGGCAAGGATGTCACGGGCTCAGATGAGCAAGGAAAGGGATGAATGATTAAAGTAATTGAGATTGTATTCAGCGTCACCTGAGATCGATGTGTTATGAAAAAGGCTTTGCATCCTAGTTAAGGATTCTTGATCACTATTCAGCGTTAGTGTGACCGATGGTTTAGATGTGCAGACCCGTCATTTATTTTGGATGATTATGGGAGCGTGTCCCATTGAAAGATTGTATAAGCATGACATGTAGTCCCTTGATTGACTAAAGATTTAGACCAGGTATGGGGATTGTGGTAATAACATTAATTTGAGAATTTAGGCCTGGAGGGCACTTTGTTTATTGGGTTATGAACCGAGGAGGTTGCTCCGGTATGATGGTTGTTCTCATGTGTTATGAGGAAAAAGGAAGTTACTATTAACCTTTGAAAGGTGTTTAGCCAAGTGGGCGCAATCAGAAATCGGCTTGAGATCAATGGATTGATTTATATGTAAAGAGGGCTTTATATCAGGCCAGTTGTGTTCATTTAAGTAATGCGCTCATTATGGAGTAGTCAAGGTGTCATCTCGTTGTTAGATATTTCATGAAGTGATACATTGCACCGTGTGAGTTGTGAGACGGCCTGAGGAATTATGTATGTGTTGAGGACCCGCGTGGGAATGTCGTATTTTGAGCAAATGGCTCTTGAGATTCAGATCTTGTACCGCACCTCAATTGTGCTTGAGTTTTGTATCCTATAGCGCTATGTGCTTTCTCAGGGATGGTATTATGCACTTAATGTGCTTGCGATCGAAATTTGATATTTTTATTGTAATGAGCAGATTTAGCTCGAAGTGCAATCTCCTTATGTGAGATCTACGTATGGATCAGATGGCACGCACCTATGGGTATGTTATTTGGATCGGGTGGCACGCCGCCATGGTTATGTTGTGAGGATCGGGTGGCACGCCGCCATGGGTATGTTATTTGGATCGGATTGCACGCCGCAACAGTGTGATGTCGAGTCTGGAGTAGTATATGCTATCTTGTGTGTTCGCTTCCTATTTTCTAAGGAAAGTCCGTAGTAGTGCATGAGTTAGGTTCATCCTAGAGTTTGTTTTCCTTTTGCATTGCGTTCAAATTGGTGGCCTATTGGCGCATGGTAGCATCATATGGGATTTTAAAAATTTCTGGGGTGGCTTATTACCTGAGCAGTTGTATCGGATTAGACGAGATCCCTTGATCTAGGATTCTGTGCAATCCAGCTATATGAGGCATGATATGGAGATAAGACCATTATTGGGTTTAGAATGGGGTGAAGGTTTTGTCAGGAGTATAGACCTAATGTTTTGTCGACTCGATAGTTGATTATGAATGTCGGTACATCTCTTCCGTCATGGCGGTATGGTAAAGGATAGAGTAAGACCTGTATATGTCATGGGGTGCAATAGGAGCACCAGATTAGTAGGGTTTTGACTAAGTGGATCAGAAAAAGGTTATTGTGGCCCTACAAGTGGGTAATGCAAAAGTGTGAATTCAACAAAGTTATGCAATCGTGTTTGAGTACAACGTTTAGTGATTGATATTGTGATTGTATGTTGGAAACAGGCCTGGCATATAATTTCGAATGTTGGAATTGGGATCTAAGGCTTAATTGCTTGAATAAAATGGAATATCTTCAGGATTTATTGAGCTAGTGTGCTCAGCTAAGTTATGGTAGCACGGGAAGGTGCATGAGGTGCTAAACAGTGATTTCAAACTACTTCGGTGTTCTCAGCACGTTCAAGGATGAACGTATGTTTAAGTGGGAGAGAATGTAATGACCCGATCGGTCTTTTTGAGCCCTAGCACGTTATTTAGCGGTCTGAGGCCATGAACAGCTTCATTTCATGTATTATGACTTGTGCGCGTGGTTGGAACTGAATTTCGGAAAGTTCGGAGTTGATTTGGGAGGAGAATTCTCATTTCGGAAGCTTAAATTTGAAAGAATGAACTAGGATTGGAATTTTGAGTAAACGACCTCGGAATCGGGATCAAAAGGTTCTAGCAGGTTCGTATGATGATTTCGGTTTTGGGCATATGCCCGGATTGGGTTTTGGATAACCCGGGAGCATTTTGGTGCCTATTGTGGAAGTTAGCATTTTAGAAGGAATTTATTAAGTTTGGCTTGAAGTGCATTTCAGTGTTATAGATGTACGTTTGGGATTCCAAGTCAGGGAATAGCTCCGTATGGTGATTGTGGAGTTAGGTGCGCGATCAGAAGTGAATTCGGAGGCCCGTAGGTCATTTTGAAGCCATTTGGCTAAAGATAGAAATTTGAAGGTTTTTGGGAAGTTTGACCGGAGGTTAAATTTTTTATATCGGGGCCGGAATCCAATTCCAAATGTTGGAGTAGGTCCATAATGTCAAATATGATTTGTATGCAAAATTTGAGGTCAATCGGACATGATTTGATAGGTCTAAACATCGGAATAGAAGTTTGAAATTTCAAAGATCATTAAGCTTGAATTGGGGTGTAATTCATGATTTTAGCATTATTTGATATGATTTGAAGCCTCGAGCAAGTCCGTAATGTATTTTGGGATTGGTTGGTATGTTCGTTTGGGCTCCCGGGGGCCTCGGGTGGATTTCGGATGGTTAACAGATCGATTTTCGCCTTGTGAGGATTGCTGGTTTTCTGGTATAAGTGCAGTAGATTTTTACTCTATGCGATCGCATGAGGAGGTCTGCGATCGCATAGAGCAAGGGGAGAGGAGTTGGAATTTCGGTCTATGCGATCGCAGGAGGTGCAATGCGCTCACATAGGAGAAAGGCTGGACCTTATGCGATCGTAGGCCCTTCTATGTGATCGTATACTGCTATTTGGGAGGCAGCATTTTTTTGGCATATGTGCGATAGCATAGAAGGGTCGTCTGGGCAGTGTTATTTTAAATCGGGTTTTGGCTCATTTCACTTCATTTTTCTTCCATGGGAGCGATCTTGGAGCAACTTATGAGCGTCATTTTCATCATCAAGCATGGGGTAAGTGATTTCTATTGGTTTTGAGTTAAATAAAAGTTTATATACGGATTTAGGCATTTAAATTAGAGTAAATATTGAGTTTTTGGTTGAAAACCTAGAAAATTATAATCTCGGATTTTAGCCACGATTTTGAGTATGGAATTAAGAGAAAATTACGTATTTGAGTTCCTAAGGTCATGGGTAACCTTTATCTTCGAAATTTTTTGGATTCCGGGCATGTGGGCCCGAGGGAATTTTTGTCATTTCACTAAGCGGAGTTGGGAATCTGTGTAATTTGAATTTCTAACAAGTATTTGAGCATGTTCAAATTAGTTTGTCGTTAATTGGCTAGTTTTGGTGCATTGTGCGTCGGTTCAAGCCTTCGAAAGATTGTAGAATGCCGGTTATGAGTCTTCGGAGCAAGGTGAGTCTCCTTTCTAATCGTGTGAGGGGGAATTTACCCCATAGGTGAGTTAAATTGGTTATGTGCTCCTATTTGTGGGGGCTACGTACGCACGAGGTGACGAGAGTCCGTGCGTAGCTACTCTTATGCTATTGTTCGGGGTAGTCTAGGACCCGAAAATCATGTTATTCTTGGATTAACTGTGAACCCATTAATAGTTTGAATTGTTTAAATCACCTTGAATTGGTAAAGGAATTTAAAAAGAGATTTAATATTAATTTTTCCTGAAATGTTAAAAAGAGAAATTTGTCTATTTGGATGATTATCCTCGATAAACTCTTAGTTTCCTACTTGAGCAAGTACTTTATGTGTGCCTGCGTCGCATGGATGATTCACGAGCATGATATGTGTTTATTTATGGAACGGGCCGAACGCTTTGGTGAGAATAGATTCATCTATGGTTCGTGCCGCTCGACCCTCGACAGTGCACAATTTACATTCTTGTTGGAGCGGGCCGTCGCCTCGGTGTGATTTGCGCATGTTTATCTGTTGTTTGAAAATTGTAAATGTGCAGTTGGCCCTACGTGACTTGATATAAACTGATAAGATAATAAAGAATAAACCTTGGAGGCCCTTGATTTGTTGTTGAAGGTGTTTACCTATTTTCTGGCTTCCTAAGAGTTCTATATAAATCTATGATTATCCTCGCACTTATAGAATATTGTTAATTGACCTCTAGTGAGTGTCGAAGTTGGCCATCTCGTCTCTACCCCTTCGGGATTAGGCGGGATACTCACTGAGTACACGTTGATTACGTACTCATACTATACTTCTGTGCATTTTTGTTGCACAGGATATATACCTCTAGCAGCCTATTGGGCGTAGCAGCATGGATGACGCTGGACAAGGTGAGCTGCATCATTCGAGGCGACTGCAGCTAGGGTAGTCCCTTCCAGTGTACTGTATTTACTTTCCGTCCACTGTATTCCGGACGGATGTTGTATTTTATTTCTCTTATCAGTAGTTGCTCATGTACTTGTGACACCGGATTTCTGGGATGGTTTTCAACGGATTTGTACTAATTGTTATTATTTAAAAGTGAATTCAAGTAGTGAACTTTTATTTATGAAAATGTAAGGAAAAACCTTAGATTTTCAAAAGTATTAAAAGAGGAATTAATTGATAAGTTAGTTGGCTGGCCTGACAGAGGTGTCCGGCGCCACCATGACCCTTAGTGGATTTTGGGTCGTGACAAGATGTTAGGCATTCCCTGGTTCCATGGTTCTAGCACGGTCGCTTAAATTATTATAATTGGCCTATTATCTGATTTTAATACATGTTTTACCTATGGTATATTTTTAACTTATTAATTGCTTTTAATTAATTTTAGGAAGTTTCAACGTTATCTAAAACACATATTGAACCACGCCACATGAAATGCACCCGCAGTCCACAACACATTTTATTTAACATCGTTGAGAATTGGAGTTGGGTCACATGAAATGCATACCGGAGTTTAGAAAATTAATTTTAAAATAGCGCGCCTAAAGCAACTACGTGCTTTCAAGTTAATAACAAGGTTTGCGAGTGTCATGAAAAATTCAACTAATGGCACACCTCGATTTCTAAAGAGTTAAAATTAATTAACTGAGGGCCATGGGTTTTGAGATTTTATTTGGCATGGCACGCCTCGAATTATTCTATTAAAAGTGGTTTCTAAATTTATTTTTGAGGGCCATAAATTATATACTTGGCTAATATGGTGCACCTCAAATAAATTTTAAAAGTCTAATTAATTAAGGAAAGCTTAAAGGAATTCTAATTATTTTAGGCTAATGTTCAAACGTAACTTGGTAATTAATGGGTTTGTATGAGGTTTAAAATAAGCATTTGGTTGTTTGGAAAGGATTAAACCAGCAACAGAACTAGCATTTCTCCTGTTGTGCTTATGTGTCCAGACACAAGGAAGGGACTGGGCTCATATGAAGCTCATAATGCATAAGTGAACAACAAAATGTCATTTTTTATACAATTGGGCCAAACGATGCAGCCTAGATACATGACTCAGCACTGATGAATGATGCAAACTACATTTTCTTCATGAAACTCTGGAGATTTAAAAGACTACTGCCAAACTCTTGCAAATTTAGACAGATGCAAAGCATATTCATGATACCAAATTCCATCCTATAATCAAACGTATCCTGATGCTACAATAAATCATACACAATTATCCTCATCCCCAAAATAATTCATGAACTCATAGCCAAACAGTAACATGATTCCCAAATAAAGAATGTATTGACTAATATGAAACCCCAACTGATAATTTCTTATTTCAAACCTATAGATGTCATCTTAACCAAGTTCAAGCAAATCCCCAAAACAACACTGACTCCAAACTTAAATTGATATGCAACAAGAATATGTAGTTAATAATGAAATTTCTACTACAGTATTCCCACAGTCCATACATGTCCAAATAACTACTTCAATAGCTTTATAAATTAACATGCGAAACTTAAATAACTCTTCTATAGACTAAACTAATAACATAAATAAGCTAAGCAGAATACAGGAACGGAAAATTAAACTGCTACAACATTAAGTTAGTTCAAAAGCACAGAAGGGACATTTGGTATTCACAGAGGCCATAGATTCCCAATTTAATCAACAACTACAGATCCTTTCATCACGCCAAGTGAGATTCAGTAAGTACCTGGTTACAACAATGAAAAAGCAAGAAAAATTGAGCTTGAAGTTTAAGAGGAAATAACAGCAGTAGGCCAGCAATGGAACATCACAGAAATCAAGCAGATCAGCCTCAAACTCTCGACCTAACTCCAAACATTTAAACCCAGATTCACTATTCTATTGAACTGTAGAAATTCTAATTTATCAAAGGGAATTAGAACCCAAAAACCAAGAAAAATTCAAGCAATTTTCAGTACTTTCAACTTGAAAGAAAATTTATCCATTTTTTTTTAAAGTTTCACTATTTTTTGTCTCTAAACTCTCTACCTCGATAGTGAAGAAACAATACACTTTATAGGGAGCAACTAGGGCAGCAGAAATGAGTCAAGTTATTTCCCGAATCACCCTTTAAGACCCTATTATTTACTTTAGTATAGATATGGGTTAATTTGACCCAAGACTAACCAGATATGGGCTTGTGAAACCTGGGGTAATCCCCTTTTCTTTGGGCTTCTGATTTAACAGAAACCAAATCCATATCAACATAATCCCACCTAAAATTCAAACCAAAAGGGGTTGCAAACTAAACATATTGGAAATGAAACCTGAACAAAAGGAACAAAAACTTAAAACTAAACATGAGAACTAAAACAAAAAATCAGAAGCCTAATATGACCCAAATAAAAGCTAAACCGGCAAATGAACAAACCAAACAAAATTAACGAACAACTTTTAACAATTTAAAAAGGAAAATTGGAAAGCAACAGAATAAATACGACCACCAAACAAACAAGGAAAATACTAAACTCAGAAGTTAAATTTTTTACTAAATTCATCAAAAGAAACTAACTAAAGAAAAGTAGAAGAAAGAGAAGGGGGAATGGATAGTGAAACAACAAAAAACGGACAAAAAAATGAAGAAAACTTACCAACTTAAATCGAAATAACGTTGGATATGTTGATTTAAACGAAACTGCTGCTAGTCACTTGTTCTTTGTCAATGACAAAAGAAGAGCATCAATTTTGTGTTGAATCAGACTTTAAAACTCGAAAGAACCGGAAGCCTATGGTCATGCATGCCACATATTCAAAGGAAGTTGATTTTGGGCTTTTAGGGCTTCAGGCTTTGATTCAAGATTCGAAAAACTCTGTGATGATTCGAAGGAAAAAGGTATTGGATTTGGTATGAGGGGTCGAAAGGGACGCTAGGGTGTGATTTTGGAACGAATTGGAGTGGTGTAGGGCTGCGCCGCCACCGGAGGAGGTGAAGCATTTTGTGGCGGCGCTTTAGGGTTCTTGAGGGAGATGAGAGACAAGAGTAGTACAATGTACTAGGTTAAATGAGGAGATTTCGGACACTCTTAAAAGGAATGGGGAAATAATTTGAGTCCGTTGGATCAAATGGAATGGAGGGCTCAGATTGAAAGCTGGGAAACGGGGTTGTTTGGTCAATTGAAAGGGCAAACCGGGTATGGGGCGATTTAGGCCTGGTTTGGGACAGGTTTCAGGGAATAAATAATTTGGGCCTATGGAAAATTTAATCAAAGCAGCCCAAACAAATCAGATCTTTTTATTTCTTTTCCTTTTCTTTTTATTTTTCAATTTTATTTCTTTTTCAAATTAAAATAAATCTAAATTAACTCTTAAAATATTAAATTAACACTACCAAATTATATTAATTACTCAATGTAGTATTTACAATAATTAATTAAATCTTAAATTTAAAGAAAAAACTATAAAATCCAAAATTAAAGAGTAAAAATGCAAAATGAACTATTTTTTGTGTGTGATTTTTTCATATTTCATAAAATAACTAACTTACTAATTAACCTAAAAATATAAAATTAAATCCTAAATGTAAATGCAATGTATTTTTTTTATATTTTTCATGAATTAAATAAAATTAAACATGCACAGAAAAATACAAACAATTAGAAACATTCTACACTAATTCCTAAAATAACAAACAATTAAAAAAAAATCCAATTCTTGGAATTCTGTAGGAGTATTTCATGTGAGACAAAAATCACGTGCAAACAGCTGCCCCTAATGTATTCATTGTGGTTTTGACTAGATTCGACGCGCGAGGAGGTAGATTCAAGAGGAAAGGGCATTGCGGACTAGTCTACGGCCGGTTTGAGGTGAGTAATAGATGTAGATGATGACCTGAGGGTTTGAAACCCCGGTATGTCACATTGTGACGCTATATTGAGGCGAGACACGTACTCTATGGTGAGTGCGGGGTCGTTTGTGGACGGAACTATGGCTTCGTCCGTCCGAGTGATGTCTATACTGTGTTGTTGACTAGAAATTGACTGGTAAACATCCTACTTGGATTGTTATGAACATATTTGGGCTACTTGCCAACTATTTGGATCCCTTAGGGATTATTATCACTGTTGCCATGAAATTGAGCATGTTTCATGATATCAGTCCTGAGTTAAATACTGTCTAGAAATGATTAGCAATCTTCTATGGTTTTAATCACTAAAACTATAATACCTGTTAAATGGAACTAAAAATGGTAAACTTGATTGTGCCCGTGTGGCTTGCATGCATATATAACAGGACTGATTGTGGACCGGGCTGCACGCCGCAGCGAATGCTACTATGTCATTGCGCTTGGGCTGTAGGATCCCCTTCGGAGTCTGAACCCCCACAGTGAGTGCGGGTACCCAATGGATCGTGCTGTACATCGCAGCGGTCATGTGCA
>MU729313.1:93161-141001 GCA_026770625.1 Nicotiana glauca
TCAGCAGACCCCCGCTGCTCGCACACCCGAGAAGGGTGTCCAGGAATTGCAGACACCAGGAGTTGCCCTAGTTGCACCAGTTGAACCAGTTGCCCCAGTTGCGCCAGTCGCACCAGCTCCAGATTTTGTGGTTCCGGCTATGCCAGATGACGAGCAGCGTCGACTGGAGAGGTTCGGCAGGCTCCAGCCTCCGACGTTCAGTGGTACAGAGGTCGAGGATGCCCAGGGATTTCTGGACAAGTGTCAGCGTATGCTTCGCACTACAGGGATATTGGAGTCGAGTGGAGTAGATTTTACTACTTTCCAGTTCTCAGGGCCCGCATTTACTTGGTGGGAGGAGTTTGAGAGACGTAGGCCAGTTGGAGCAGCGCCCCTTACTTGGCAGTAGTTCTCCGCTCTCTTTCTGGAGAAGTATGTACTGCAGTCTCGCAGGGAGGAGCTGCGTCGTCAGTTTGAGTGGTTGGTTCAGGGGGACATGATGTGTTATTTGTACTTAAGTCACAACAATAACTTGGTCGGGAACCACACTAGTGGACCCCAAGGGGTGACTAACACCTTCCCCTTGGAAAAATTTCAAGCCCTTACCGCATCTCTGGTTATCCAAATTAAACCCTTCTTAGTGTCCTAATGCACTTAAATCATTAGGTGGCGACTCTTCAATTCCAAAACCCTATTCCTAAAAGGAAACGAGTTGTCTTCCTAAATGTCATAAACCCAATTTCGTGAGAAAAAGGGGGCTCGACAATTATATGGGCCAGATTTGATTTACCAAGCCATTGAGAAGGTGAAAGTGATACAGGAGCGATTGAGGACGTCACAAAGCAAGAAAAAGTCTTATTCCGATGTCCGACGTCGTGATCTAGAGTTTGAGGTTAGTGATTGTTGATACCCAATTTTTCCCATATATTTTATATGCAAAATACTTTCAAAATAATATATTCAGGCATATATAAGCATGTCCAAGTATTTTATTATTTTTTCTAATTTTTAAAAGATTTTTAAAATAATTTATCACCCTATTTTAACAGTTTAAAAAAAAAAATTTCATTCCCAGAAATTATCATTTCGTTGATTTAGTCATTGTATTCTCATATTTATACCAAATAAAGCTAAGGTAATTTTTTATATATTTTTACAGATTTATTTGGTATTTTAAAAGCTAAATTGTATATAATTACAATTTTAGCCTATTTTAGGATTAATAGCATTTCTATAATTATAAAATTGGTTCCAACATTTTTTAATAAATATTTGTATATTATTTATTGGTCTAGTGCTTTTAATTTGTTTTTAAAATAATTTCACTATTTTTTATAAATAAAAAGGATAAAACTGGTCTTTTAATATCTAGCCTCATTTTATTTCAATTACAGACCCTTTTACATTTCAATTTTAACCCTTAAATTGACCCCAATCGCAACCCCAATTGGACCGGCCCAATTTTTTAATCTGACCCAACCCATAACCTAACTCAAACGACCCTACCCGATTCCCACCTACCCTTTTAGATCTAGGTCGGTTATCATACATATCAACGACCATGATTCCCCCTTACCATTTTAACCTCAAACGACCTACCCTAATTCCCCATTTCACCTAATCCACCGCCTCTGAATACCCTCCCCCTCTCAAACTCTCTCGAATGTTCTTGAAACCTTAATCACCTTCTACCATTTTCAACCTCTAACTCACCGGAATCCATGGCCTCTATGCTTATCTCCTATTGCTCCTATGTGCCTTATACGTGAAGGTTCGAGGCTAGACCTCAAAGGTCTTCACTCAGACCTCCGCCGACTCGAAGTTTCCGGCTATCTTTGGCCTAGTTCCGGCATATCCTAGCCTGCTCAGTCTGATTCCGACATTATCCGACTTAGATCGGACCTTTTCCAAGCCTTTCTCATTCTAGGGTTCATCTGAAACCTTAGTTGTTCGAGGTTTTCTCCTATTCTCTTTAGATCTGTTGTGTATCTTTGTTACACTTGGGTTTTTCAAATGATTTCCCTAATTTTTTCTTTTGAAAATCACTTTCAAAAACCCTTCTTTTCCGGTTTATGGTTTTCTGGAAAGTATTTAAGCGTTTTACGACTTTTCTTCTCTATTATTCGTGTTGGTTCTCTTACTATGTTCCATATATTGTGTTCTCACTTGCTTTCTACTGTGTTTTATGTACTTTCTCTACTATGTTCTTGTGTGTTCTTTTGTCGGGCTTCATACTCCGTGCTTGTATATTCTTCTACTGTGTTTTCTATGCCATGTTCTCGTATGCCTTTTCACCATGATTCTGCTATCTTCTTCCTCTATGATTTGATGTTCTTCTCCCACAGTTCTTGCTATTTTTTTTACTGTGTTTAAAGTTTTCTCCTAAAAGACCTATTTAATCTTGTGTTACTTCTAATGTTTCCTCTACTATTAGTGTTCGCTCATTATGCTTCGAATTAGCTTCTTCACTATGTTTGCTTGATCTTTCTATTTATTTGCATGTTTTCTAAAAATAAATACCTAAGCATGTTGCCTCCTCATCTCTATATTTGATTCGATTTGAAACCCTATGATTTTGGGGTTTCCTTTGGCAATCTAGATTTTTGTGTTCAAGTTAGGGTTTCACTAAGTAACGTGCTGACTCTTTTGTTTGATTTGTCTGCTTTATATATGAAAGATTCTTCTTTCAAAAGGGGTTTCTGCCAACTACTAATTGATTCCGAATTCCTTTAATAGTGTTTACTTGATTGTTACTGATTTCCTTTAACTTAAACATTTCTTTACCCCTTTTCTGACTTTGTTCATTTGAGTAAAAACCCGTAACTTTGATTTCATTGGCTATTTGATTGACTCCCTTTCCTTATTTCACAAAAACAGTGTACCCTTAGGTTGTTGCCTTAAATAAACCCCTATGTATTTACCCCTCTTATACTACTTTAAAAAGTGTTTGATTAACCTCTCTCCTTAATTAGTTCTGTCCATTTGAAATCAGAATCCCTTAATTAAAGGGAAACCTTGTGTAATTTATTTTCAAACTATTCTCTTACCTATTTCTGCTTGCTTTCTACACTATAAATACATGACTTTCTTTAACACAACACACATGATTGAGCACACTAAAAAAACCATAATTACAATTCTCTTCTGAACTTATACTTAGAGCATTATTGCTTCTTGTCCGCACTTTATCTTTTACAAGACTACTGCTTCTCTTTACTTGTCTCTTTGAAACTGGTATGTCCTAAATTAATTTTCAGCATCACCCCAGTGTGTTTATTTATAGTCTTTGCATCCCTGTTTGCTTTCTATTCCCTGTAAGGTTTAAACATTTGACTGCCTATATGCTACTGTCTGCTTATCTTCATTATGAACAATTGTTCCCTACCCCATTACCTTATGTGTTTGTGAGTTGGGACTTAGGGCATGGCAACAAGAATTGTTGTCCATGGCCTAAGTTTTGACCCCCTAACCTCTAAGTAGGCTGGAAGGTGTGCCAGTATGTCTCATTGCTGGGTGTGCCCCTTTGCCTGCTCTTTCCTTGTATCATATTTCTAGTATGAATCCCCACACCCCATCCCCATATGTGTGTTGAGATAAGGTATAGCCTGGCAGCATCCAAATTGCTGTCCAGGGCTAAACCTGACCTTCAACAGGTCCTAACTACCCAATTTTAAAGCTAACAGGCTGGTCAGGGGTGTGCCAGCACCCCAATTGCTGGGCATGACCACCAACCTTCCATGGCCTTCCCTAATTCCCCTCCACTGCACTTACACTTACTCCTAACCTCCATGTTCTGCCCCCTCCTATGAGCCTTGCCTTAGGGCCTTGAGCTCCGTCTGAACTTGGACATTTGAGGGCTGGCCCTTCTACACTGCACTTTGATCCTTTAATGATATTTGGGGTATAAGCACTGCCTGGAGCTCTTGAAGCTCCTTGGAATTTTGATATATCCCAAATAAGAGAAAGGCTTTGTAAATCTGATCTTTGAAAGTTGGTTTATCTCATGTATCAGACTAGGAGTCTGAATTAAGCTCTCCTTGGTTTGAATTTTAATTTCTGATGTAAATATACTTTTTTTGGGATTCATTCAAGTTTTAATAATTTGTAATAACTGTGGGGTGTATAGTAAAATGGGGGAGGGTCTCTCATGTTATGCATATGGGGTAGATATCGTGCTTTAGGTTTATTTCTACAATCACAATATCTTCGCTTATATATCCGCATATAGAAATCCTGCCCATAAGTTTATTCACATCTGCATATTGAAATCATACCTATAAGGTTATTCATTACTGTATATAGAAATCATGCCTATAACTTGATTCATTACTGCATATAGAAGTCCTGGTCATAAGTTTATTCGTCTGCATATAGAAATCTTGCCTATAAGCTATTCATTTGCATTAGGAATCATGTCTATAAGGTTCTGCACTTTTGCATATACACACTAGGCAACAGTCAATAGGTTAAAAAATAACAAATGCACTCTAGATACCATGCTTATAGGATTCCTACACTTTTACAAATGTTTTTTTAAAAAATCAATCACGCTTAGAAAGCATGCCTATAGGAATAACTAACTGAATCTGATTCTTCTACAAGCCTAAAACCAGTTATAAATGCGTTTAATACCTGCAGAATTTGTTTGCTTCTCAAATCAGTAACCCCTCTTCTAAATCAGTATGCCTTCTACAATGTTAAATAACACGATTGCAGGTATCATCTAGGCAAACATGTAGGTAATTAATCAACTATGCCAGTCATTAATAATTACTACCAGCAGGCAGGTCTAATTCGGACTTCTTATATGAAAATATGTGCTAAATCCGCCACCCTTCCTACACTATGTTTATTTAATTCAGACCTAACTAGTACTTGTAAGTCATGTTAATTGATTTGCTGATTTGAATGAGTAGGCTTACCTGAGCCCTAACTGTTATTTGTTTCCCCTTTAAGTGTTACTTATTATTTCTTGTCGCCTGGATGTTTATCCTTTCCTAAACTTTTGAAAAGCCCCAATTCCCTTCCCGTTAGGATTAGTAGTCCCAAATGCCTCCAGGAGTGATAGGATTGGGATGGGTAATAGCATACGATAAGCGACGATATTATTTTGCGCTTTAATACCTTAATGGGATGTGAACGGGTAGATATGGATATGATGACCGGTGCTCTAATATCACGTGTGACCCCTCTTCTGAGGAGTGATTGCTGGATATTGCATTGATGTGATCCATATGAATCACAAACTTAGGACTCCCCTACCTTTATTTGTTTTTATTTATTTTTTCCATAATTGCTTAAATCCTTTTCTTTATAAATTTCTGCCTTCTTTAAAAGTTTCAACTTATTTGCAATGTTGTCCCTTTACTTGGGACCTTGTTTGCTTACTTAGTTATATTAAGTCACAATTGTAACATGGCCGGGAACCACACTAGTGGATCTTGAGGGGTGACTAACATCTTCCCCTCGAGATAATTTCTAGCCCTTACCCAAATCTCTGGTTTCTAAATCAAAACCCTTTTAGTGTCCTAATGCACTTAATCATTAGGTGGCGACTCTTCAATCCAAAAACCCAAATTCTCAACGGGAATAGAGTTGTCCGTCCAAATGTCGCAAACTCGATTTCACCTTTAAGGAAAAAGGGGGCATCGGCAGCATGGCAACTCTGCTGAGGATTTCTTTAGGCTTTTACCATATCATGTTATTTGTGACTTTATTGGTTCTTTATTGCTTTTACTTAATGTCTTTATCTATTCTTCTCCTACGAAACTGACTTGGCTCTTTGTTTTCTTTTCTTTAATGCTTTTACTGCTTTCTTTTAATACTGTTGTAATTATGAGAAATTATTCTAATCATTACTTTATGAATGTGCAAATACATGACAACTTGTTTCATTCTTGTAAATTGCATCTTCCACATCATATTCAACTCATGCAAAACAAAATACCATAGCAACGCTTATAATGAGGTGTTGCGCCCTTCCAATATTACACCCCTTAAATTTGGCAAAGGCATATTTGCGGTAAAACCAGTCGATCAGCGGTGCTGTCGATGGTTCCGTGCCTTTCCGTCTTGAGTTGTCCGCTCAAGGGTACCGGTCTAACACCTCATAGAAACCTTACTCTGTTTAAACTGTGCATGCATCATTGTCAAACCTAGTCGAGTCGGTTATGTTGTCCCATAATGTCACGACCCCAGTTCACCCTCCATGAACATGTCGTGATGGCACCTAGTTCCTACGACTAGGTAAGCCTAACAATGCGTAAATTTAGCAACTTAACTTGCGGAATAAATATTTTAAAGCTAAACATATTTAAATAATAACTGCAAATAAGGCCGCTAGTCCTAAACAACTCAAAAGAGATGCGGAAGTCTACAACTCAATCCCAAAATGCAGAAACTCACGGGAACCACAGGCTAAAGGGAACATAGTACACTGCTCTAACACCAGAATATCTAAACAACTGGGAGAAAGTGGTAAACTAGATACTAAAGCTGGAACAGAATAGAGACTCCTGGTCTGCGGACGTAGGGATATACCTCAAAGTCTCCGTGTATCTCCTCGCCTCAAGGATAGTGCACCTGAGTAGAGGTACCTGAAAAATCTGCACATGAAAAACATGTGCAGGAAGGTCATGAGTACACCACAGCGGTACTTAGTAAGTGCCAAGCCTAACCTCAGTAGGGTAGTGACGACGAAGGTCAGGGCCCTACTTAGGCAAAATATCATAATAATAATAATTAACAGTATAATAATCTAACAGGAATAATAAATACGGCGGTGAAATAAGGCAGGTCAATGAAACAATAGCAACTACAAAGACAGAGTAAAAACAGAGTAAACACAGTACAATGATACCAATGAGGGTCTCACAGGATACCGTCCTGTAGCCCTTTCCTCAAATGTCCAGTGGATCTCGCGGGATACCGTTCTGTAGTCCAACTCATTTACTAATATGCAAGGGGGATCTATCGGGAATCTAACCCGCAGTCCCAAAGTGAAAGTGCAGGGGGGATCTATCGGGAATCTAACCCGCAGTCCCAAAGTAAAAGTGCAGGGGGATCTATCGGGAATCGAACCCGCAGTCCCAAAGTAAACAAACAAGGGGGATCTATCGGGAATCGAACCCGCAGTCCCAATGTAAATGCGCAACCACAGCCAGAAACAAAGCAAGAAATGAAGTACGAAAAATAAACAACAGATAGAACTAGCCTAGCATGCTTCACGTAGCGCAGTCAAAATAACTTAAGAAATTAGACAGTCAAATCAGCTAAACATGCTTTTACTAACCTAGAACAAGTCAAAACTTCAAATAGAATAACGAAAATAAGAATAAGAACTAAATTTCCATAGCTTAAATAAAAATGGGATTTCATTAATCGGCTCAAGTATGCGCTCGTCACCTCACGCACAAGGCACTCAAACGTCAAGTAACAATCCTAAGGGAAAAGGTCCCCCACACAAGGTTAGACAAGCCACTTACCTCGAACCGGCTCAATATCACTAGAAAGCGCGCCTTTGCCACGAGTATCCGACTCCAAATGGCCCAAATCTATTCAATTCAATTACATATCGTAAATAATATTGCAAACAACTGATTCCACTATTAAAAATTAAAGCTAGGGCGCGAAAATAGGTAAAATGACCAAAATGATCCTCATGCCAACGTCTCAGAATTGAATAATTTTTACATTTTTAGAACCCTCGTACTCTCACGATTCTAACCATATAAAAATCTTCCAAATCGGAGGTCAAATGCCCCCGCAAAACCCAATAGTTTGGTCTATGAAGTTTTACCCACAATTTACCAAGTTTTGATCCTAAATTCGAATTCCAATGACGTATTTAGCTATATAAGGATGAAATATAATGAAAAGGGATCAAAGAAACGTTACACAATGATTTTCTCTTCAAAACCCACTAAAAATTGCCTTCTTCCATGCTCTTAATCGATTTCCAAACTTATGAAATTAAACCCTCCAAATTTTCTATTTCTGTCCAGGCATTTCCGCTTCTGCGGACAAGGGACCGCTTTTGCGGTCCCGCATATGCGGACAAAGTGCCGCTTCTGCGGCTTCCACTTACCATCCTATTTTCTGCTTCTGCGGTCTATGGATCGCTGAAGCGATACCGCTTCTGCGGAATTTCGTCTGCTTCTGCGGAACTGACCTTGAGTCCACGCCTCGCTTCTGCGGCTGCCTAGCCGCTTCTGCGGCTTCGCTTCTGCGGTTCCCAAGCCGCAGAAGCAAAAATACCAGAAGCCTGCTGCAAATTTTTCCTTCCAACTCCATAACTTGCCCGTTGAGCATCCGAAACACACCCGAGGCCCCCGGGACCTCAACCAAAAGCACCAATACCACCTAATACCTCATTCAAACTTGTACCAATCCTTAAAACACCCAGAAAAACACCAAAAATCCAATTAAATCAATGATTCAAGCCTAAGAACTTCAAATTCCAACGAAATACGCTTTCGATCAAAAACTTAACCGAACCTCGCCCGAATGACCTGAAATTTTGCACGCACGTCCCAAATGACATGACGGAGCTACAACAACTTCCGGAATTCAAATCCGACCCTCTAATCAAAAACTCACTATCGGACTGGAAACTTCAAAAATTCAAACTTCGGCATTTCAAGCCTAAATGAGCTACGAACCCCCAAAATACATTCCGAACACGCTCCCAGCCCCGAAATCACCTAACGGAGCAAACGGAACCATCGAATTTCCATTCCAAAGTCATCTTCACACTGTTCCAAATACGGACCATTTTTCAACTCTTAAGCTCTCATTTAGGGACTAAGTGTCCCAAAACACTCCGACTCCTAACACCGATCGTCCCGGCAAACCAAAATAGCAGAAAGGAACATAGGGGAAGCAGTTAATGGGGAATCGGGGCATAAATTCCAAAAATGACCGGCCAGGTCGTTACATCCTCCTACACTTAAACATTCGTTCGTCCTCGAATGAGCATAGAGAACATACATGAAGTAGCAAAAAGATGAGGGTACTGGCTGCGCATATCCTGCTCGGTCTCCCAAGTCGCCTTCTCGGCTGGCTGACCCCGACACTAGACCTTCACTGAAGCAATGTTCTTTGACCTCAACTTTCTGATCTTCCTATCCAAAATGGCCACTGGTTCCTCAACATAGGATAGATCCTTGTCCAACTGGACTGATCTAAAATCAACACGTGCGACGGATCACCGTGATATCTTCGGATCATCGAAACATGAAATACCGGATGTACTCCAGCTAGGCTGGGAGGTAAGGCAATCTCATAAGCAACATCCCCAACTCGTCTCAAGATCTCAAAAGGCCCAATAAACCTCGGACTCAGATTCCCTTTCTTTCCAAACCTCATGACGCCCTTCATAGGCGAGACCCGAAGCAGAACCCGCTTACCTCCCATATACGCAACATCACGAACCTTCTTATCCGCGTAACTCTTTTGTCTGGACTGGGCAACATGGACTCTATCCTGAATCACCTTAACCTTCTCCATTGCATCCTGAACCATCTCTGTGCCCAATATCCTGGCCTCACCCGGCTCAAACCAACCCACCGAAGATCTACACCTCCTACCATATAAGGCCTCACACGGCGCCATCTGAATGCTGAACTGATAACTGTTGTTATAAGCAAACTCCGCCAGTGGCAGGAAATGATCCCATGACCCTCCAAACTCAATCACGCACGCACAAAGCATATCCTCAAGAATATGAATAGTGCACTTGCGCTGTCCGTCCGTCTGGGGGTTAAATGCCGTGATCAACTCCACCCGAGTGCCTAACTCCTGCTGCACGGCTCTCCAAAACCACGAGGTAAACTGAGTACCTCTGTCTAAGATGATAGAAACTGGAATACCATGCAAACGGACGATCTCCCTGATATAAATCTCCGCCAACCGCTCCGATGAATAATTGGTACACAAAGGAATGAAATGAGCGGACTTGGTCAGCATATTCACAATGATTCAAATGGAATCAAACTTCTTCAAGGTCCGTGGGAGTGCCGATACAAAGTCCATGGTGATACGCTCCTACTTCCACTCCGGAATCTCTATCTGCTGAAGCAACCCACCCGGACGCTGGTGCTCAAACTTCAACTGCTGGCAGTTGAGGCATCTAGACACGTAGTCAACTATATCCTTCTTCATCCGCCTCCACCAATAGTGCTACCTCACGTCTGATACATCTTCACGACACCCGGATGGATGGAATACTGCGAACTATGGGCCTCTGCTAGAATCAACTCTCGAAGACCATCAACATTGGGCACACAAATTCGTCCCTGCATCCTCAATACCCCATTATCCCCGATGGTCACATCTCTGGCATCACCACGCTGAGCTCTGTCCTAAAGAACAAGCAAATGAGGGTCATCATACTGCCGCTCCCTGATACGATCAAATAGGGAAGACCGAGAAACCACACAGGCTAGAACCCGACTGGGCTCCAAAAGGTCCAATCTCACGAACTGGCTGGCTAAAGCCTGAACATCCATCGCCATATGTGTCTTTGAGGTTGGTAAATATGCTAAACTCCCCAAAATCTCCTCCCGGCGACTCAAGGCATCGACTACCACATTGGCCTTGCCCGGGTGATAAAAAATAGTAATATCATAATCCTTTAACAACTCTAACCATCTCCTCTGACACATATTCAGATCCTTCTGCTTAAGCAAGTTCTGCAAACTCCGATGGTCAGTATAGATCTCACAAGGCACCCCGTACAAATAATGATGCCAAATCTTCAAGGCATGAACAATAGCAGCTAACTTAAGATCGTGGACATGGTATTCTTTTCATGCACCTTCAACTGTCTAGACGCATAGGCAATCACCCTACCGTCCTCCATCAACACCACTCCAAGTCCAACTCGTGAGGCATCACAATAAACTGTATAGGACCCCAAACCGGTAGGCACCATCAAGATTGGGGCTGAAGTCAAAGCTATCTTGAGCTTTTGGAAACTCGCCTCACACTTATCTGTCCACTGAAATGGGGCACCCCTTTTGGGTCAATCTAGTTATAGGGGCCGCAATCGATGAAAACCTCTCCACAAAGTGACGGTAATAACTAGCCAAGCCAAGGAAACTACGAATCTCTATAGTTGAAGAGGGCCTGGGCCAACTCTGCACGGCCTCCACCTTCCTCGGATCCACCCGAATGCCCTCACTCGATACCACGTGGCCTAGGAATGCCACGGAACTACCCAGAACTCACATTTTGAGAACTTGCATATAATTTCTTCTCTCTCAAGGTCTGAAGCACTGTCCTCAGGTGTTGTTCATGGTCTTCCCGACTTCGGGAATACACCAAAATATCGTCAATGAAAACAATAACGAATAAGTCAAGATATGGCCTGAATACACTGTGCATCACATGCATAAAAGTTGCTGGGCATTAGTCAGCCCGAATGATATGACAAGGAGCTCGTAATGACCATACCGAGTCCTGAAGGCAGTCTTCGGGATATCTGACTCCCGAATCTCCAACTGATGATAACCTGAGCGCAAATCAATCTTGGAAAACACTTGTGCGCCCTGAAGCTGGTCAAACAGATCATCAATACGAGGTAAAGGATAACGATTCTTCAATGTAAATTTGTTCAACTGGCGATAATCAATGCACATACGTATAGAACCAACCTTCTTTTTCACTAACAAGACAGGAGCACCCCATGGCGAATCACTAGGCCTAATAAAACCCTTACCCAATAATTCCTGAAATTGATCCTTCAATTTCTTCAACTTAGGAGGAGCCATGCGATACGCAGGAATGGAAATGGGCTGAGTGCCCGGCAACAGATCAATGCCAAAATTGATGTCTCTATCGAGCGGCATGCCTGGGAGATCAGCTGGAAACACATCGGGATAATCCTATACCATTGGGACTGAATCAACAGAAGGGGCATCAACACTGACATCTCTCACATAAGCTAAATACGCAGCACACCCCTTCTCAACCTTACGCTGAGCTTTAAGAAAAGAGATAACTCTACTGGGAGTGTGATATAAAGTGCCACTCCTCTCAATACGCGGAATACCTGGCATAGTCAGTGTCACGGTCTTGGCGTGACTCAAGAATAGCTAAATGGGGCGACAACCGGTCCATGCCCAAAAGGATGTCAAAATCCACCATACCGAGTGACAATAAGTCCGCTCTGGTCTTAAAACCACAAATAGTAACCCAACATGACCGATGAACGCGATCCACAACAAGAGAATCTCCCACAGGAGTAGAAACATAGACGGGGGCACTCAAAGAATTCCGAGGCACACCCAAATGCGGAGCAAAGTAAGAAGACACATAATAATAAGTAGAACCTAAATCGAATAGAACCGATACACTTCTATAATAAACCATAACAATACCTATGATGATAGAATCGGAGGCAACAGTCTCGATACAGGTAGGTGGGGTAGCAACTATGGTTGTAACTAAAGCCTGAGAACTCTGCGGGGCGCGCTGTGATCGAGAGGTTTGTGGAGGCGCACCCCTCCCAAGACTAGGGCAATACCTCACCATATGGGATATGCCACCACACTCAAAGCAACCTCGTGACTGGCGTGGCAGTGGAAACTGTGCGGTACGGGTACTCTGAGACCCCTGAACACCTGAAACTGCATGGGAACTCTGAGATGCAGATTGAGCTTGTTGACCCACAAAACCTCTACCATGATGCACCCTACCTCCAAAATAAGGACCAGTATATCTCCCCGGTCTACGAGGTCTACTCACTCCTCTATACTCTCCCTCCTAACCTCGTCTGGCCTCTCTCTCCTGGACCCACCTGTCCTCTACTCGGTGAGAAGTCCTCACCACCCGCTGAACTGGGACCACAGGCTGTGTCGCCATGACACCTGGAACTTGACCAATGGAAGCTCGCTGCTCTGGAGTGGGGCGGTGGAAGTCTGGGTCCCTCCCCCGATCTGTGAAGTAGTCGGTACAACCTGAATATTTCCGGCCTGAATCAATGTACCAAACATGCTCAGGAACTGTGCCAAAGACTCCTGAAGGGCTGGAGTAGTAGTAGCTGTAGGCGCGTCAGGTGCCTAAACTTCGGATGGATCTGTTGGTGATACCTCGGCCGCAGCTTGCGCAGGTGTACTGGCTGCACCACGTGCGCGTCCTCGACCTCTACCCCTGCCCCGGCTTCTGACGGCGGCAGCAGGGGGCGCGGGTGCCTGGTCCTCTCGTGTGGCACGTGTCCTCACCATCTGTGAGAGAATAGAAGACAGAAGTTTAGAATTGATGTCAAAATACCGCACGACAAGGAATTCAAAAGAAATGAAGATTTTTTTCCTAAATAGTTACATAGCCTCTCGTAGATAAATACTGACGTCTCCGTACCGATCAGCAAGACTCTAATAAACCGGCCTGTGTTCCGTGACTCCTATGAACGTAGAGCTCTGATACCAACTTTTCACGACCCCAGTTCACCCTCCATGAACATGTCGTGATGGTACCTAGTTCCTACGACTAGTTAAGCCTAACAATGCGGAAATTTAGCAACTTAACTTGCGAAATAAATATTTTAAAGCTAAACATATTTAAATAATAACTGCAAATAAGGCCGCTAGGCCTAAACAACTCAAAAGAGATGCGGAAGTCTACAACTCAATCCCAAAACCCGGAAACTCACGGGAACCACAGGCTAAAGGGAACATAGTACACTACTCTAACTCCAGAATATCTAAACAACTGGGAGAAAAGGGGTAAACTAGATACTAAAGCTGGAACAGAATAGAGACTCCTGGTCTGCGGACGCAACAGATATACCTCGAAGCCTCCGTGTATCTCCTCGCCTCAAGGATAGTGCGCCTGAGTAGAGGTACCTAAAAAATTTGCACATGAAAAACATGCGCAAGAAGGGCATGAGTACACCACAACGGTACTCAGTAAGTGCCAAGCCTAACCTCGGTTGGGTAGTGACGAGGAAGGTCAGGGCCCTACTAAGGCAAAATATCATAATAATAATAATTAACAGTATAATAATCTAACAGGAATAATAAATACGGCGGTGAAATAAGGCAGGTCAATGAAACAATAGCAACTACAAAGACAGAGTAAAAAACAGAGTAAACACAGTACAATATCATTGATACCAATGAGGGTCTCACAGGATACCGTCCTGTAGCCCTTTCCTTAACTGTCCAGTGGATCTCCCGGGATACCGTCCCGTAGTCCAAGTCATTTACCAATATGCAAGGGGGATCTATCGGGAATCTAACCCGCAGTCCCAAAGTAAAAGTGCAGGGGGGATCTATCAGGAATCTAACCCGCAGTCCCAAAGTAAAAGTGTAGGGTGAACTATCGGGAATCGAACCCGCAGTCCCAAAGTAAATAAAGAAGGGGGGATCTATTGGGAATCGAATTCGTAGTCACAATGTAAATGCGCAACCACGGCCAGAAACAAACCAAGAAATGAAGTACGAAAAATAAACAACAGATAGAACTAGCCTAGCATGCTTCACGTAGCGCAGTCAAAACAACTTAAACAATTAGACAGTCAAATCAGCTAAACATGCTTTTACTAACCTAGCACAAGCCATAACTTCAAATAGAATAACGAAAATAAGAATAAGAACTAAATTTCCATAGCTTAAATAAAAATGGGATTTCATTAGTCGGCTCAAGTACGCGCTCGTCACCTCACGCACAAGGCACTCAAACGTCAAGTAACAATCCTAAGGGAAAAGGTCCCCCACACAAGGTTAGACAAGTCACTTACCTCGAACCAGCTCAATATCACTAGAAAACGCGCCTTTGCCATGAGTATTCGACTCCAAATGGCCCAAATCTATTCAATTCAATTACATATCGTAAATAATATTGCAAACAACTGATTCCACTAGTAAAAATTAAAACTAGGGTGCGAAAATAGGTAAAATGACCAAAATGGCCCTCCAGCCAACGTCTCAGAATCGAATAATTTTCATATTTTCAGAACCCTCGTACTCTCACGAGTCTAACCATTTGAAAATCTTCCAAATCGGAGGTCAAATGCCCCCTAAAAACCCAATAGTTTGGTCTATGAAGTTTTACCCCAAATTTACCAAGTTTTGATCCTAAATTTGAATTCCAATGATGTACTTAGCTATATAATGATGAAATATAATGAAAAGAGATCAAAGAAACGTTACCCAATGATTTTCTCTTCAAAACCCACTAAAAATCGTCTTCTCCTGTGCTTTTAATCGATTTCCAAACTTATAAAATTAAACACTCGAAATTTTCTATTTCTGTCCAGACATTTCCGCTTCAGCGGTCCCGCATATGCGGATAAAGTGCCGTTTCTGTGGCTTCCACTTACCATCCCATTTTTCGCTTCTGCGGTCTACGGATCGCTGAAGTGATACCGCTTCTGCGGAATTTCGTCCGCTTCTGCGGACTTGACCTTGAGTCCACGCCTCGCTTCTGCGGCTGCCTAGTCGCTTCGGCGTCTCCGATTGTGCGGTTCCCAAGCCGCAGAAACAAAAATACCAGAAGCCTGCTGCAAAATTTTCCTTCCAACTCCATAACTTGCCCGTTCAGCATCCTAAACACACCCGAGGACCCCGGGACCTCAACCAAAAGCACCAATACCACCTAATACCTCATTCAAACTTGTACCAATCCTTAAAACACCCAGAACAACACCGGAAATCCAATTAAATCAAAGATTCAAGCCTAAGAACTTCAAATTCCAACAAAACACGCTTTTGATCAAAAACCTAACCGAACATCGCCAGAATGACGTGAAATTTTGCACGCACATCCCAAATGACATGACGTAGCTACAGCAACTTCCGGAATACAAATCCAACCCTCGGATCAAAAACTCACTATCAGACCGGAAACTTCAAAAATTCAAACTTCGGCATTTCAAGCCTAAATGAGCTACGAACCGCCAAAATATATTCCGAACATGCTCCCAACCCCGAAATCACCTAACAGAGCTAACGGAACATCGGATTTCCATTTCGAGGTCATTTTCACACTTTTCCGAATACAGACCATTTTTCAACTCTTAAGCTCTCATTTAGGGACTAAGTGTCCCAAAACACTCCAACTCCAAACACCGAACATCCCGGCAAAACAAAATAGCATAAAGGAAATTAGGGGAAGCAGTTAATGGGGAATTAGGGCATAAATTCCAAAAACTACCGGCCGGGTCGTTACACATAATGACTCTTTAAGATATCCTTGTCCAAAGTCCACCGGGTTTCCTTAAAATCTAAACGGACACCACCACGTTCTGTGCATTTATTTGTAGAACTAAATACTTTAATGCTAATTATTGGTTTAAATAGTTGAGTCCGGTGGGGGGTATGGTCTTAACCCTTTTTGTTTTGCAAAAAAAGGAGAACATGGTCCCCGACTTCGGTATGGTCAGTATACCCTCACTCTTGCTGACATGGTGGAGGAATCTCCCATCAAGTGACCAAATCAATGAATGGAAAGAGAGGGTCACCAAGGTTAGGAAAAAGCTGGAGTATCTGGAATACAGCCTGCTGGAATTGGAAAGAAAAGTGAGAAAGAGAGTCACTGACTGCCAGAATGTAGAGGGAAACAAAGGAGAGAACATGGCAAAAGGATTTCTACTGGAGAATCTACGCGAACTGGAGGATTTGATCAACGAGAACATTCAACCTGGGGAAGGTCCTTCTGGGACCAAATAGATATGATTCTTTTCTTTTTGCTTTAAATGTAATAAGGCCAATGGCCATTAGTAACATTTTATTTTTCTGCTATTTTAGTGTCATTTTGGGATTCGTCTTATTTTTATCAATAAAATGAGGCATTTAGTATTATAAGTTCTCCAAATCAACTTGTCGCTAGGCCTACCTCGGGCATAACGAGGCTCCAAAATTAGGACACGAATTATATTCTTGCACTATGTGTTTAAATATCTCAACTTCTTTTTCTTACAACCCACACTAACTTGTTACCTTTTTGTTTTTAGTTTTTGTTTCATTCCCCTTTCCAAAGGTTAGTTCGTGCATTCTGACATCGTCATCTTACTCCACAAGAACCAAGGGCCCTCTACCTCCTCCTCCTCCGAGTCCTATCAGAAACAAGAACAAGGGAAAAATGGAAGATTTGAGCAACATCAAGAAGGAGAACTCAGTTGAAAGGGTAGATGTTCCCCAAGGTATTCAGGTTTCCAAGGAAAGTGCCTCCCAGCTCAAACAGAAGTTATTGAAATTTGAGGAAGAACTGGACCAAGTTAGAAATTTGGCAAGCTTGTCATTTTCCCTCACTACCCAGATGTCAACTTCCAAAACACTCAAATTCCCACACCTCCTCAAAACATCCCGAAACCACAAAACCAATTCACTCCCCATCACCACTGCAACACATGCCACACTTCGAACAACACCCCACTACTCATTTCTGAACCACTAAACTTCACAAATGATCATCCCCACCACACCCCCATCTATGTGGAAACCATACCATAATATACTCAACCTATTTCAAGCATACCAAAGTCTCATGACAATGACTCTCTCATCAGGAACCTGGCCCCAGAATTCAAGAAGCTGACTAGCCGAGTCCAGGGTGTTGAGGGAAACAAAGGTATCGAGAGGCTGAATTATGAGGACCTTTGCATTCAGCTAGATGTCGAACTTCTCGAGGGGTACAAACCTCCCAAGTTCAAGATGTTTGATGGCACAGGGGATCCCAGAGTCCATTTGAGGACATACTATGATAAGTTGTTCGGTGTCGGAAGAGATAAAAAGATTCTCATGAAGATCTTCATGAGAAGTTTGAAAGGGGATGCTCTATCTTGGTACATTAGCCAAGACCTCAAGAAGCGGACAAGCTGGGTAGGTATGGCGTCCGATTTCATGGATAGGTTCAGATTCAATACGGAGAATGCGCCAGATGTATTCTACATCCAGACTTTGAAGAAGAAACCTACAGAAACATTCCGCGAGTATGCTACTCGTTGGAGATCAAAGGCTGCTAAGGTAAGACCGGCCTTAGAAGAAGAACAGATGAACAGGTTTTTCGTCCGAGCTCAGGACCCACAATATTATGAGAGGTTGATGCTGATTGAAGGCCAGAAATTCTCAGACATCATCAAGCTAGGGGAAGGATCGAGGAAGGCATTAAAAGTGGTATGGTCACTAATTTTGAGGCATTGCAGGCCACTAACAAGGCTCTACAGTCTGGTGGCACATCCAAGAAAATGGATGTGAGTGCTGTGACGGTTTCATAGAGAACAAAATCCACAATAAAATACCAAACCTATCCATTACCCCCACTCACGTATCAACCTACTCCAAACTACCAAGCACCCCCGCCCTCTTACCATGTCCCACCACCTACTTACCAATCATCTCCACCCCGTACATATCAACCTACCTCACCAAGATATTCCCAACCCACACCCATCTATCAAGCCTATAATGATCAGCCCTCTCACTATCAATCACCTCACACCCGCCGAAACTTCCCTAGACCGTGCCCTAACTTCAACCGTAGACCTCCCAAGCAATACACCGCCATCGCCGAACCAATCGACCAACTATATGAAAGGCTCAAAGTTGCTGGTTATGTCACCCTTATCACTGCAATAACTCCAAAAAATCCTTCCCAATGGTCAACCCGAACAAAACCTGTGCATATCATTCCGGCATGAAGGGGCATACCATTGACGAATGCTGCTCTCTGAAGGATAAGATCCAAGCTTTAATTGAAACCAAGATTATTGTGGCAAAGGAGCCTGCTCATAATGTTTGCAACAACCCTCTGCCTTACTACAAAGGTGGAGGCATTCACATGATCGAGATAGAAGATGATTGGGACCCCAAAGGGTCGATTGGATTGATTGTCGAAGGTGACGAGCTGAAGAAACCAACAGTCACACTTAATCCGATTGTAGTCCAGATCCAGCCCTCTGGGGATGCTGAAGTAAACATGTCCGTACCACTCAAGTTTGAAACACCGTCTTCTACAAAGACGCCAGAACCAATTGAGGTTGTGTTTGGGTCTCCAAAGGAACCTGTACCATTTGAATTTGCTTTGTTACCTCCCAAAACAAGGGTACCCATTCTTGTAGCAATGTCAGCCATAGCACCATTCCATACGAAAGCCATTCCGTGGGATTACACCGCCGAGGATAGAAGGAAGGGGAAAACTAAATCTAGAGAAGCAATTGCAGCACATGGTATCACCAAAACTGGCAGGTACTTCAAAACATCTAGCTGAGTCCAGTAAGCAGGACTCTGGATGACCAATCGTCACTGAAACTGGGCCTAATCACCTTTGGAGGAAGATACAAGCAAAGGAGTACTCGGTCATTGACCAGTTGAACAAGACACCAGTCGAGATCTCCATCTTGGCCCTGCTATAAAGCTCTGACACACATAAAAATGCCTTATTGAAAGTGTTGAGCGAAGCATATGTGCCCAACAACATAGCTGGAGGAGAAATGGAAAACATGGTAGGGAAAGAATTGGAGATCCACAAAATCACTTTCCACGAAGATGAGCTACCACCGGAAGGGCTAAGCCACAACAAAGCATTACACATCACTGTGCAATGTAAAGACTATTTCATTACCAGGATTCTGATTGACGGAGGGTCCAGCCTCAATATTTGTCCATTGGTGACTCTCAGAACATTGGGAAAGAGCCTGCATGAGATCAAGGATGGGGCCATCAACGTCAAAGCTTTTGATGGCTCCCAAAGGTCCACTATTGGGGAAGTCAGTTTGTATCTGCAAATGGGACCGACTTAGTTCGACGTTGATTTTCAAGTAATAGACATCCAAACATCTTACAACTTACTATTGGGACGACCTTGGATTCACGCCGCTGGAGCTATAGCATCAACCCTACACTAGGTAGTGAAGTTCGAGTGGAATCACCAAAGGGTGATTATTTATGATGACGGTAGTAATTCCATATACAGTCGCCAGACCATCCTAGCGATCGGAGGAAGAAGGAAGATAGGCGGAGAAACCTACCATCATATTGAGCGAGTCAACGCCGTAGACAAGGATAAGTGGTGGGATAACAAGATCAAAAGTATACTGAATTGGAGCGGATATGAACCTGGCAAGGGACTCAGCAAGAACCTCCAAGGAATCACCAAACCTATCAAACTGAAGAAGCATGGTACCACTTTTGGTTTGGGATATGAATACACTTGGGAGGAGTTCAATCATTGGCCGCCACCATGGCGCAGTCCCTACTATCCGCTGGAGCATTCGATACCTTGCCTGGAGCAGACTTTCCAGCCAGCCGACGTCAAAAATAGGTCAGAAGAAGAGGAAGCACTAGCGGCAATGAGGAATTTGTTTTTGGAAGATGATAACATGGACTATTGCATCATTTTCGAGGAGGAAGAGGAGTAAGGCCCTTCCATACAAGCCGTGAGCCAAGGAGCATGCCTCAACAATTGGTCCATCAGAACCACCAGGGCCTGAAAAGCTTCGGGATAGCAATGCTAAACAAAGCACCATGCATCATCTTTATTTTTTTGCTAGTTGACTTTCTTTCCGCATTTGAATTTCGAAATAAGAGCTCCAATGTTCAAAACAATTATGAAATTTATCAAAGCATTTCAGTTTCTTACAAATCTTGCTCTTATTACCTTTTCATCGTTTACTCTATTTACACACCATTATTATTACTTATCGTGATGTACAGATGATTGTGACTTGTGAGATAACGCAACAAATGAATATACACTAAGAAGAGGATGATATACCAGAAGAGGTTGTTAAAGAGGTCGAGGATTTTGAAAATAGACCTAAGTCCAACTTGGACGAGACTGAGGTTGTTAATTTGGGAGATACAGAAAATGTAAAAGAAATGTGCATCAGTGTTCATCTGTCACCATCATAAAAGGAAGAGTATGTGGAATTCCTAAGGGAATATAAAGACATATTCGCCTGGTCGTATGATGATATGACTGGTCTCAGGACATCTATTGTAGCTCACAAATTGCCAACCGATCCAACATGTCCACCAGTAAAACAAAAGCTCAGAAAGTTCAAGCTAGATATGAGTTTGAAAATCAAGGAAGAAGTCACCAAGCAAGTCAAAGCCAAGGTTCTCGGGGAAGTGGAATATCCAACATGGTTAGCTAACATTGTGCCCGTACCAAAGAAGGACGGGAAGGTTAGAGTCTGTGTCGACTATCGGAATCTCAACCGGGCCAGTTCGAAAGATGACTTCCCCTTACAAAACATACACATTCTAATTGACAGCTGCGCCAAGAATGAACTGCAGTCATTGTCGATTTTTTTGCAGGGTATCATCAGATATGGATGGATGAGGAAGACGCGAAGAAAACTGCTTTCATTACACCGTAGGGAATGTATTGTTACAAGATGATGCCGTTTCGGTTAAAGAATGTTGGGGCCACCTACATGAGGGCTATGAATACTATCTTCCATGACATGATACACAAAGAGATCGAGGTATATGTAGACGATGTCATCATCAAATCCAAGAGAGCCACTGACCACATGGAAGATCTGAAGAAATTATTCAAAAGACTAAGAAGGTACAATCTGAAGCTGAACCCCACCCAAGTATGCATTCGGGGTTCTCGCCGGGAAACTACTTGGGTTCATTGTGAGTCGCCGAGGAATAGAATTGGATCCATAAAAGGTTAAGGCCATTCAAGAATTGCCACCGCCAAAGAACAAGAAGGACGTGATGAGTTTCCTGGGGAGACTCAACTATATTAGCCGGTTCATAGCTCAGTCCACTGTCATTTGTGAGCCCATCTTTAAGATGTTGAAGAAAGATGCCGCTACCAAATGGACTGATGATTGTTAGAAAGCCTTCGACAGAATCAAGGAATACCTATCAACGCCACTAGTTCTAGTTCTACCCAAACCGGGTAGACCGCTATTGGTCTACCTTGCAGTATTGGATGGGGCATTCAGTTGTGTTTTGGGACAACATGATGAAACAGGGAGAAAGGAGCAAGCCATATACTATCTCAGCAAGAAGTTCACCCCGTACGAGGCTCGGTATTCTCTACTAGAACGCACCTATTGTGCTTTGACTTGGGTAGCTCAGAAGTTGAGGCATTATTTTTGTGCCTATACTACTTATCTCATATCGAGAATGGATCCGCTGAAGTATATTTTCCAAAACCCCATTCCCATGGGTAAGCTCGCCAAATGGAAAATCTTGCTAAGTGAATTTGATATTATCTACGTAGCCCAGAGGGCAATTAAAGGACAAGCACTGGCAGACCATCTTGCCAAAAATCTCGTGGATGGAGAATACGAGCCTCTAAAGACGTATTTTCCTGACGAAGAGGTCTCTTTCATAGGAGAAGATATCGTGTAATCCTATGATGGCTAGAGAATGTTCTTTGATGGAGCAGCAAACTTCAAGGGAGTTTGCATAGGATCATTTCTAGTATCAGAAACAGGTATGCATTATCCGGTATCTGACAAGCTCAAGTTCCCTAACACCAACAACATGGCCGAGTACGAAGCCTGCATCTTGGGGCTCAAGCTGGCCATTGATATGAACATTCAGGAGTTACTAGTGATTGGGGATTCGGATTTGCTCATACATCAGGTCCGAGAAGAATGGGAAACCAAGAAGTCAAATATACTCCCTTATCTGTATCATGTACAGGAGTTGAGGAAGAGGTTTACAAAGACAGAATTCCAGCATGTTCCTAGAGTCCAGAATGAGTTTGCCGACGTATTGGCTACCCTATCATCTATGATTGAGCATCCAGATAAGAACTTCATTGATCCTATCCTGGTAAAAATCCATGATCAACCAGCCTATTGTGCTTATGTCGATGAAGAAGCCGACGGAAAACCATGGTTTCATGACATCAAGAAATATTTGGCAATAGGGGAATACCCAGAACTTGCAAACGCTACTCAGAAACGCACATTGCGGAGGTTATCCAATTACTTCTTTCACAACAGAGGAATCCTTTATAGAAGGACTCCCGATTTGGGATTACTATGGTGTGTCAAAGCGAATGAAGCATCCAGGTTGTTAGAAGAGGTTCAAGCAGGGACCTGTGGTCCACATATGAACGGTTTTGTCTTAGCAAAGAAAATACTCCGAGCAGGATATTTTTGGATGACTATGGAAACAGACTGCATCCAATACATCCGAAAATGCCATCACTATCAGATACACGCAGACATGATAAAGGTGCTACCGAATGAGCTTACTGCAACAAGCTCACCATGGCCATTCACCGGTTGGGGAATGGATGTTATCGGACCTGTTGAGCCCGCCGTATCAAACAGGCACAAATTCATTCTAGTGGACATTGATTATTTCACCAAATGGGTTGAAGCAGCGTCATATAAGGCAGTGACTAAGAAGGTTGTGGCAGATTTTGTCTGTGACCGTATCATTTGCCAGTTCGGCATCCCAGAGTCAATCATTACTGATAATGGTTCCAATCTCAACAGTGACCTGATAAAATAATTGTGTGAAACATTCAAAATCAAACACAAGAATTCTACAGCCTACAGACCTCAGATGAATGGAGCTATAGAAGCAGCCAACAAGAATATCAAGAAAATACTGAGAAAGATGGTAGAAAAGCATAAGCAGTGGCACGAGAAGCTGTCATTTGCTTTGGTAGGGTACCGCACCACAGTGGACACATCAACCGGGGAAACTCCTTATATGTTGGTTTATGGTATAGAAGCGGTCATCCTCACCGAGGTAGAAATTCCCTCCTTGAGGATCATACAAGGAGCAGAACTTGACGATGTAGAATGGGTAAAAAGACGCTATGAGCAATTAGCTCTAATAGATAGGAAGAGAACGAATTCAGTTTTCCATGGTCAATTGTATAAGAACAGAATGTCCAGAGCCTTCAACAAAAGAGTCAAGCCGAGATAATTCACACAGGGGTAGCTGGTTTTAAAGAAAATCTTTCCACACCAGGATGAAGCCAAAGGAAAATTCTCTCCCAACTGGAAGGGACCATACATGGTTCACCGCGTGCTAACAGGAAGGGCCCTCATACTCACAGAAATGGATGGAAAAGTCTGGCCAAAGCCAATCAATTCAGATACAGTCAAGCGTTACTATGTGTAATCTTTAAGCTCTCCTATATGATGTATTTGAACTACGTCTGACCATATTCCCGTTTAAGGGGGGATACGTAGGCAGCCTTATGGGTTCGGTCACAATTCAATAAAAGTTTCATTTTCCCCCGCTATTGGAAACTGGGCAGAATTTTGAGGAGGACCCTCAAAATTTCGAAGTTGATCTTCAGCCATTCACCAATACGCAGCCATCAGAAGCACCAGCCTAGTAAATTGGGGCAGAATTTTGAGGAGGACCTTAAATATTCCTGAGCGGAAGAGGTTGCAATGTCTTGAACCGCGTCGGAGTCGTCGGTTCATCCAAAGAAAACTATTTTCAATTGTGTATTTATGTTATATTTTTTTTACTAAATCATGCATGACTATTATCAAAATTGCTTTGTTTAGCAATGCTACCTCAATGAAAACAAGAGCCGAGCAGGACAGGCAAAGTATACGGGGAGAAGGACTAATCTTCCCCCTTTACAAAACTCACAATTTTTCTTTGAATGCAAGCACCCAAGACATAAAATCACCACATACAATTACATACTCACACTTCTGCAGGAACACAACTCTCAGAGTCATCACCTATTTTCAAAACATCCCCAGCAGCCACAACATCGCAATCGTCTATCAGCTAAGAGATTTTACCATTACCTGCCTTCTGCATTTCTTTGCATTGCATAAGGCTACCATTCTGCCTTCCGAGACTAAGCACTGTCTCCATCTGTATTTTTTCTGCATTGCATAAGGCTACCATTCTGCCTTCCGAGACTAAGTACTGTCTCCATCTACATTTCTCTGCATTGCATAAGGCTATCATTCTGCCTTCCGAGGTTAATCTCTACCTCCATCTGCATTTCTCTACATTGCATAAGGCTACCATTCTACCTTCCGAGGTTAAGCTCTACCTCCATCTGCATTTCTCTGCATTACATAAGGCTAACATTCTTCTTTCCGAAGTTAACCTCTACCATGATCTGCATTTCTCTACATTGCATAAGGCTACCATTCTGACTTCCGAGGTTAAGCTCTACCTCTATCTGCATTTCTCTGCATTGCATAAGGCAACCTTTCTGCCATCCGAGGTTAAGCTCTACCTCCATCTGCATTTTTCTGCATTGCATAACGCTACCATTCTGCCTTCTGAGGTTAAGCTCTACCTCCATCTGCATTTCTCTGCATTACATAAGGCTACCATTCTGCCTTCCGAGGCTAAGCTCTACCTCCGTAATCACACCGGCTGAAATATCACCATTTTTTATATTTACACTTAACATCGGTTGAAATATCGCCACTTATATCTCACAATTACAATCGGCTGAAATATCGCCATTTTTTATATTTACACCTTACATTGGCTGAAATATCGCCACTTTATTTAAATCTCGCATCGGCTGAAACATCGCCACTTTATTTAAATCTCGCATCGGCTGAAACATCGCCACTTTATTTAAATCTTACATGGCTGAAATATTGCCAGTTCATTTAAATCTCACATCGGTTGAAATATCGCCACTTTTCTCTCTCGCATGGCTGAAATATTGCCATCATTATTTTAAATCTCGCATCGTCTAAAATATCGCCACCTTTCATTTACGTCTCGCATCGGCTGAAAGATCTCCACCTTCTGCATTTTCATGGGCTAAAACATCGCTAAATTGTCCAAAGGCATCATTGTTTGGCGGCACCATTTTCATTGCCCGAGAACGACATGCCATGGCCTGAGGACCCCATTTTTATCTTCTGCATATCATTATTCAAAGGCATCATGGTTCGGAGGCACCATTCTCATAGCCCATGAACATTATTTCATAGCCTGTGAATTCTTTATTATACGCTTCATGGCCCTGGACGTCATAGTCTGAGGATATCATCCTAACCGTCCAAAGACAAGCATTCATGGTCCAATGGGAACTTGTATCACGCTTAAATTCACGCACAATATATGTTTGCATTTACTACACTTTGATCCTGTAATGATATTTGGGGTGTAAGCACTGCCTGAAGCTTTTGAAGCTCCTTGACACTTTGACACATCCCAAATAAGAGAAAGGCTTTGGAAATCTGATCTTTGGAAGTTGGTTTATTTCATGTATCAGTCTAGGAGTCTGAATTAGGCTCTCCTTGGTTGGAATTTTAATTTCAGGTGTAAATTTACTTTTTTCGGGATTCATTCAAGTTGTAATCATTTGTAATAACTGTGGGGTGTATAGTAAAATGGGGGGAGGGTATATCATGTTATGAATATGGGGTAGATATCATGCTTTAGTTTTATTTCTGCAATCATAACATCTTCGCTTATATATCCGCATATAGAAATCCTGCCCACAAGTTTATTCACATCTACATATAGAAATCATGCCTATAAGTTGATTCATTACTGCATATAGAAATCATGCCTATAAGTTGATTCATTACTGCACATAGAAATCTTGCTCATAAGTTTATTCATCTGCATATAGAAATCTTGCCTATAAGCTATTCATTTGCATTAGGAATCATGTCTATAAGTTTCTGCACTTTTGCATATACACACTAGGCAAACAATCTATAGGTTAAAAAATAACAAATGCACTCTAGATACCATGCTTATAGTATTCCTACACTTTTACAAATGTTTTTTTAAATCAATCACGCTTAGAAAGTATGCCTATAGGAATAATTAACTGAATTTGATTCGTCGGCAAGCCTAAAATTATTAATAAATATCGTTTAATATCTGCAAAATTTGGTTGCTTCTCATATCAGTAACCCTTCATTAAAATTAGTATGCCTTCTGCAATGTTAAATACCATGATTGTAGGTCTCATCTAGGCAAACTTGTGGGTAATTAATCAACTATGACAGTCATTAATTTACAACCAGCGGGCAGGTCTAATTCAAATATTCTTATCTTAAAATATGTGCTAAATTTGCCACCCTTCCTACGCTAAGTTCATTTAATTCAAACAGAACCAGTACTTGTAAGTCATGCTAATTGATTTGATGATTTGAATGAGGAAGCTTACCTGATCCCTAACTATTATTTTTTTTACCATTAAGTGCCACCTGTTATTACTTGTCGCCTAGATTTTTATCCTCTCCTAAACTTCTGAAAAGCCCCAATTCCCTCCCCTTTAGGATTAGTAGTACCAAATGCCTCAGGGACTGATAGGATTGGGATGGGTAATAGCATGCAACAAGCAACGATATTATTCTATACTTTAATACCTTAACGGGATGGGAACGGGTAGATATGGATATGATGACCATGTGCGCTAATATCACGTGCGACCCCTCTTTTGAGGAGTGATTGTTGGATATTGCATTGATATGATCCATATGAATCATAAACCTAGGACTCCCCTACCCTTATTTGTTTTTATTTATTTTTTTCCATAGTTTATTAAATTCTTTTCTTTATAACTATCGGCCTTCTTTAAAAGTTTCAACTTATTTGCAATGATGTCCCTTTACTTGAGACCTTGATTGCTTACTTGGTTATATGAAGTCACAATTGTAACATGGCCGGGAACCACACTAGTGGATCTTGAGGGGTGGCTAACACCTTCCCCTCGAGATAATTTCTAGCCCTTACCCAAATCTCTGGTTTTTATATCAAAACCCTCTTAGTGTCCTAATGCACTTAATCATTAGGTGGAGACTCTTCAATCCAAAAACCCAAATTCCCAACGGGAATAGAGTTGTCCGTCCGAATGTCGCAAACCCAATTTCGCCTTTAAGGAAAAAGGGCGCATCGACAGTGATTGGGTTTTCCTGAGGATCTCACTGATGAAGGGTGTTATGCATTTGGGGAAGAAAGGTAAGCTGAGTCCGCAGTATATCGGGCCGTATAAGATTCTTCAACGAATTGGACAAGTTGCTTATGAGTTAGAATTGCCATCTGAATTGGAATTTGTCTACCCGACATTCTATGTATCTATTTGAGGAAATGTATTGGAGATCCTTTTTGGGTTGTCCCTATCAATGATCCATAAGTTATAGAGGATCTATCATATGAAGAAGCGCCAGTGGCTATATTAGATCGACAAGTCCGCAGGCTGAAAACAAAAGATGTAGCTTCCATCAAAGTATTATGGAGGAACAAGAATATGGAAGAAATGACATGGGAAGAAGAAGAGGAAATGAAGTTTAAATACCCTTACCTATTCCATAATGAAGATAACAAGGATGCTGGTGGAACGCATGATACATTGGAAGGTGAAACGACTCTATGAGGTAAGCAATAACTTGAGAACACTTTTCCTTGATACAAAATGGGTATATGCAGATAATGTAAACATCCATAATGCTTTTTTTAGCCTTGTGAGGCCATATATTAGGTTTAATACATGAAAGTTTGTCTAGTATCCATTTTATAGGGGAAAACACGGCTGGAAATTTCCGTTGGAATCCACGATGAGTTAGGCTCCCATAAACCCCAACATTCAAGGACGAATGTTCCTGGGGGAGGGGGGGGTGTTACAACCCATATTCACATACGTTGGTTAATGCGATAAGTTAATCGACCTAAATCTAAGGATCAATTATATTTGAAATGATAAGAAGTTAATCATATTGATATTTAATGATACAAGAGTGTATAAGGGTGATTAACAAGTATTAGAAGTTAAACGAATCAACGATGTTGTAACTCGTATTCTTGTGGAAACCTAGGGTTGCTTAATATTCTCAAGAGTTCGTACTTTAAGTTATTTGAATCATATAATATTCATATCATAGTATTGAAGTCAAATGAGTTATGAAACAAAAGTCGACAAGAGTTATCGCAACTTAGGTTCATAGTTTTACTTAAACATTAGGTCAAATGTTACTAAGATTTTTTCCTAATTTACTTAAAATTATGGAGTGATACCCAAAAAATTGAATATCTATGAGTCTAGTTTCCAACACATTAAACCATTCATTGAAATGATCTCGGAGTAGGGAGATATTTGCATTTTTGCGAGACTGATAACTAGGGATTTTGACGTGTTTTATGCTCCTTATTGCTTATGCTTTGATTATAAATTCTTACAAAATAGTCCCAAAAGGCTCATAAGTTGTTCTTGATTGAAGGTTTGATCGAAAAAGTGACGAAATGTCAGAGTTCGGCTCAAAAGGAGGGAAACCTGCTCAAGTACTAAAGACAAGGCAAACTCAGGACAAATAGGCCTAATGCGGCCGCACTACATTTTGTGTGGTCCACACTAGAGAGATTCATAGAGTATATTTCAAGGCATAAAGCCTAGTGCGCCCGCAGTCCATTTTTTGCGGTTAGCACTAGGGAGATTCAGAGAACTGGCAAAACAAGCTTCAAGGCAGTACGACCGCAGTCAATCTTGTGTGGTCCGCACTGAAGGCTCCAAGGCCGCACTACCATTATGTATGGTCCACGAAAGAGAAGATCAGAGAGTTGCAACTTCCCCAGGTTCAATCTATTACGGTACGCGGTCATGTTTGTTCGGACCGCATTGGAAGCCTCCGCGGCCGCGGTCCATTCTATGCGGTCCGCGGAGCCTGAATTAAGAGAGCCAAGACTTCAATTCAAAGAGCCTAGTGCGGCTGCAGTCTATTTTGTGCATCTCGCACTGACCCCGCAGGGGTAATACTGTCCATTTTTTCTAGCCTAGTATAAATAGAATCTTTTTCCGTTTTTAATGTATCAGTTAATTTAGAACAGCAGCTGCGCTCGTGAGAAGCTATTTTGTAGCCATTTTGGGTATTTTAGCTTAACGCTAACAATAGATTCTCTGTATTTTCTTTAGTGTTTAAGTAATATGTCTTTTTCTTCATCTATTTCTCTGATTTTATCTTCAAGCATTAGTAGCTAAACTCATTAGCTTGGGTTGTGGCTCAACCCTAGTGTGGATAATTGATGGGTGTTGTGATTTAAGGTTAGATTGACTGCGGGTGTTTGTTATTTGGGTCTATTTTATGGTTTAATTTATGAATTAGTGGTTGCAAACACCAGTTTGTGCTAAGTTGACTTGGCTCTTCTTGAGAAAGAGAGACCAAGTCTCCAAAACTAACTCAACAAGGAATTGGGATGGACTCAAGAGATTTGATAGTCCCAATTAAAGGGTTAAACCCCGAGAGAGTAATTACTAGACTTGAACCCTAGTTGCTCGAAAAAATATGCGTACCTAATTGGTCTCTCGAGAGTCAATTGGGCAAAACCACTCTTTATAACGAGAGGTGTAGAGCGGGTAGTATTGAGCAACGGTTATAACATATTTTTCCAATCATGTCAATCGCGCCTTAGATGCAATTACCCGTCAATTAGCCACCTAGGTGAAGAGTCACTACCCTAGTGCCCTTTATACTATTAGATACAAATTGTAGCAATTTAACCTTAGCATAATCTTAATTTGTAGTTTGATATTAGTAGTTTTATATAGAAAAAACCAAAAATGAATGTAAGATCAATTAAGAGCATACACGCAATCCTAAGCTAAATTGATACTCTACTCCAATCTTAGCCTCTATGGAATCGATCCCGACCCAAAAATCAGGTAAAAGCTATTGCGACCCTCTCTCGCTACTTTTTAGTGGTGCAGAGTTGGCTGCGATCAACTTTTTGGCGCCGTTGTCGGGGAGCTAATGGTCATGGCTATCAATTTAATTAGTTTTGTGTGTTGTTATTCTTTACTTCTTTGTTACTAATTTGTTTGTGTGAATACTACAGGTACCAAATGGCTTTGAATGCTAATGACCCTCTTGGAAACATGATAGCGGGGGAAGAGGTAGATGAAATTGGAGAGGATGAGGTGCCTCTTGTACCTCCCGAACCACGTTAAGGCCGCAAGGCCAATGCTAATGATAATATTCTTGACCCTCCTCTGCCACCTCCAAGGGTGGCTCCTAGAGTATTACCAAATCAAGTATATGCAAGTGCTATTGTCCCTCTCTGAATCCGGGCGGGGAAATTTCAAATAACCAATGTGATGTTGACCTTGCTCGAGCAACGTGGGTATTTCACGAGCACCTCTAATCAAAATGCCTACAAGCATCTAAAGGGGTTCGTAGATACATGTTGGGGGATCAAGAAAACCAATGTGTCCGAATATGCTCTTAGGTTGAGACTTTTCCCATTCTCACTCTGGGGGAAAGCATTGGATTGGTTAGAGAGACTCCCCAATCATTCCATCACAACTTGGGATGAGTTGGCGGATAAATTTATTTCTAAGTTCTTCGCACCCGGGCATATGGCGGCACTTCGAGATGAGATATTGGCTTTCAATCAAGAACCCACAGAACCTTTTCATGAAATATGGGAACAGTTTAGAACAATGGTGAAAGAATTCCCAAACAACGATTTGACCGAGGTGATGATTCGACAAACCTTCTATCGGGGCATCAACACCACGAATCAATGCATAGTCAATCAATTGGCCGGGGTAATTTTTTGAAGTTGTCTTATGACTAAGCTTGCAGGATTCTTGATGACCTGGCCGACACATCGTTGGCATGGCAAATTAGGGCCAATGTTCCTCAAGGTGACCCTACGGTTATTCATTTATATAAGGAGTTACACGACCATGGGCAAGCTATACTGGAGTTGACGACTACTATGAATCAATTAGCTAAGGCCCGGTTGCAACAAGTCCAAAATCCTCGCTAAGTGAATGCTATGGAAGGTGCTAGTATGCTTACCAACAAGAGAAGGCAAAGAAGAAAACAAAACCAAGGGAATTCTGAGCAATTTGGTGATGATTGTCATGGGTTTCAAAATGATGACTATGATGAGCAAAGTGAAGAGGTACAATATGTCAACAAGTATTAAGGCAATAGAGGCAACTCTTTAAACCAAAAATGGCGACCCCGTAGAAATTGGGGCAATAAACAACAAGGTGGTGATAATTGGAACAACAATAACAACCAAGGTGGAAATTGTAACTACAACAACCCAGGCGGTAATTGGGGGAACAACAACCAAGGCAACCAAGGGAATTTTAATGGTAATAACAACAATCGGAACAACAATGGTCAAGGTGGGTGGAACAACAATGGAAACCAAGGAAATAGGGGACAAGGTGTCACACCCCAAATCGAGGGACATGACCGGCGCCCGACCGGGTAGCCCCAGTCAAGCTGACCTGGGTGCCTTTCCTATCCCACGTGTTATCCCATGTTTTCATTACTCAATACTCCAAGAATTAGCCATATATAATTAAGAACACTTTTTACAAAAATACATACGTACATAGTAATTAATGAAGTTACCATTTCATTGCCCAACCTGTAAAGCATGGATTTACATAAGTTGATAACCCATATCAACTGTCTACGGAGCTTCTAAAGATACAATAGGATAATACAGTAGTTGCCGATAACAAGGCTCCGGCTATACCTTACACAAAAACCAAAATAAAACTCCGAAAATAAAGCGGCCTGAGCCACGTAGGGCCCCGAGAGGAAAGGGGCTCACCAAAAAGGCTGATGGAAGACGAAGGGGAGCTACGATCGGTTGACTGGAGTACCTGCTACGGATCCACCTACAATCATAACACGAATGTAGCGCCCCTGGCAAAAGGGACGTCAGTACATTTGAATTGTACTGGTATGTTTAAACAAACTTTGCCCTGAGTAACCTCAAACCATACACAAGTAACAAACAATAAAGGAGTCAACAATTAAATACACACAAGGAAGCAAGCAAGTTAACAATATCTCCTTTTCCCCATCATCATTTCCACATCATTAATTTCAAAATTTTCTCTTATTTCATTTTAATAGTGATATCGATCACTTTCCACCCTTATTACCTCGGCTACCCTAATCACCACAACCCACACCTTATTACTTCGTGTTGTAGTGTGCAATCCGATCCCACCGAGCAATCACAATTCACAAACAATACCACAACAATAACAATTCACAAGGACAACAACAACAAGTCGCAAGAACAACAACAACAAATCTGAAGGACAACAACAACAATTCTCAAGGAATAGCAGCACAATTCACAAAGGATTTTCGTAACCATCAATGCCTATTTCAATCTTTTTCAACAGCCCAATGTACAATTTAAGTCACAACGATAATTTCCCACGACAAACCACATATGATATTACCACAGTTGTTTCAATTGCATCAATTACGATTCCTTTCCATCATTTGTTTCACAGTTCTTACCACATAACACATTAACAATCACAACTTGGTTTATTGCCATCTACTTGCACTATCGTATCGGAAGACTTAATCAACAACGTTCAAGGCTCATTATTCATATGAGTTCACAAATAGTCCACATAAGTAAACACATACCGATCACAAGAATTTAACTTCACAAATAATCGACGTAGATATCACACACCAAATATTTGTACACCAAACAAGGTGATTTTACCAATGTCAAAGTTAGCCATACATACCTAGAGCCGAATTCCCTTTTTATGTCTACTTCCAACTTCACCAAAAGCCTAGCAACGTCAATTTAGTGTACAAATTACACATACTTCTTAGAATCAAAATTTACAATCACTACCCGAACACATTTAGGTTATCAATTTTCCTGTGTACAATTCTTTACTTCTACCCAATCCCTCTCATTAGATTTTATGTTCTAAAATACATGCATGAGTGTTTAAACCCTTTATTATTAAGAATTAATGCATGGGACTTTCCCCCACTTAATTAAATCTGAAAGTCAATGAAAATGGGGTAGGGATTTTACCTGTCGGAATGGGGATGAAGACACTTGCTTTGAAATTTCCCGGCCTAGATAATTTGAGGAACAATTTTTGAAGAAGATGAACTTTCCCTCAAAAACCCCTACTTCCTCTCTCTTACTTTTTTTGTTCCGAAAGTCGTTAAAAATGAGGGGTTGGGTGTGTTTTATAAAAAGGGGTCGGGTGTAAATTTTTATAAAATCAGGGGCCGAGTCAGGTCTGCGGTCACGTTCTGCGATCGCAGACACAAAATGCGGTCCGCATAATGGACCGCAAAAAGTGTCCCAAAACCTGGTTCCACTGTTGGGGTATGCGGTTGAAATGCGGTCTGCATACACGGTTTGCGGTCGCATAGTGCACTGCATTTTTAAACTCAAATTTGACTGACACATTGCCTTACTCTGCGGTGGAAATGCGGTAAGCATATCAGTTATGCGGTCGTATAATGGATTGCATATTGACCTCAATTTTATTCAAACCACTGACTCACTATGAGGCAGGAATGCGGTCTTCATACTAGATTTGCGACCTATTCTAGGCCACAGAATGGCATTTTTTTTCTAGAAAACTTATTCTTTGATTTTTAAAAGTGTAGATCAATACCAAGGGTCCGAACTGCAAAGAATTCTACACATTCCTAACACATATTCGGAGTCGACACGACGAGTTACTAGGTTTCGAGCCCTTTTTTACGGGGCTTACATTCTCCCCCACATAAAATCATTCGTCCTCGAATGAGGACCTATTTCAAACTTTTCAGTATTTTAAAGATCAATTGGTTTTGAAAACATGCAATGCAGACTCTCAAACTTTTCACCATTTCCCATATTTTTAGAAAAAACTTGCCAGAGTTTCCTTTATAATTTGGACATCTCTACCTGTCATAGGGCCCCCAAAACACAATTCCAAGCACCATTACATAATTACAACCATCCCTACAACAAGTATACAATTCCTTACCTCAATAATTGCACGCATTCAATCACTTGTTATGTTTTGCTTATGAATCAGTCATTTCAATGAGTTTCACATAGTTTAACCATTTCAACATACTACATGCATACAAGTAATTCATTACCAATTTATACAACCATTAATTTCTTACCCATCACAAGAGTCTTTACAAAGCTTTCATCTACCAAAAAGAGGTTTACATAACTTAAGACAATCACAAAACCTATAATTCTTGCCCAACTAGAGGAATTTTAATAGCATTTAGGAAGGAACCAACTTGGACATAATATTAGTTGTTTTAGAGATAAGAGGTCACACAATTTCTCCTAGACTGATCAAACAGATGGGGATATTTCTCCTTCATTTCCTTCTCTACATCCCATGTAGCTTCCTCAACTCGTTGACTTTGCCATAATACCTTAACTGAGGAAACTTCCATATTTCTCAACTTACGGACTTGCCTATCAATAATGGAAACTGGAACTTCCTCATACAACAAATCTTCATTAACCTCGATAGTCGCGGCTGGCACGAGGGTGGATGGATCTCCAACCACTTTCTTCAACATGGACATATGGAACACTGGGTGTACTAATGACATTTCGGGAGGCATTTCAAACCTATAGGCCACCTGCCCTATCCTTTGAGTGACCCGATACGGTCCGACACACCTAGGACTCAACTTACCTTTCTTCCCGAAGCGCAAGATTCCCTTTATAGGGGATACCCTCAAGAACACCCAATCATCAACTCGAAATTCCAATTCCCTTCGGTGAACGTCCGCATAAGACCTGGCAAATCTGAGAAGTTTTCATCCTTTCCTGAATGATTTTAACTTTCTCCATAGTCTGGTGCAGAAGATCTGGCCCTATCAATTCTGCTTCACCCACTTCGAACCACCCAATCGGATACCTACACCTTATTCCGTACAATGCCTCAAATGGGGCCATCTGAATGCTGGCATGAAAACCATTATTGTAAGCAAATTCTATAAGTGGCAAGTGATCATCCCAATTACCTTTGAAATCCAGGACACAAGCATGCAATATATCTTCAAGTTCTGAATATTCCGCTCGGCCTGACCGTCAGTTTGCGGATGGAAAGCTATGCTGAGATTCACCTGAGTACCCAAACCTTGCTGAAATTTCTTCCAAATATTTGCTGTGAACTAGGCCCCTCGATCCAAAAATAATAGAAAGTGGAGTGCCATAAAGCCTTACTATCTCCTTGATATACAACTTAGCATATTGTTCTGCAGTATTGGTGGACTTGACTGGCAAGAAGTGAGCTGATTTGGTGAGTCGATCCACTATTACCCAAATTGAGTCGAATTTGCACTAAGTGCGAGGTAACCCCACCACAAAATCCATGTTGATCATCTCCCATTTCCACATTTGTATTTCTATAAGCTGAGTTAACCCACCGGGCCGCTGATGCTCAGCCTTTACCTACTTACAGTTTGGACACTTAGATTCAAAGTCCGCCACACCCCTCTTTATACCTTTCCACCAATAAATATCCTTGAGATCATAATACATCTTTGTAGAACCTGGGTGCACGGAATACTTGGAATTATGACCTTCCACCATTACCCTCTCTCAAAGCTTATCCACATCCAGAACACACAACCTACCTTGACATTGCAAATTACCATCTTCGCTACCAAGTAAAAATGTCGAAGTCTTGTTAGTCAAGACTGCTTCCTTCATCTGAGCCAATGCTGGATCAATAAACTGCTTTTCCTTGACTTCTGCTACAAGTGATGATTCTGGTCTTTATGCACCATAACATTCCGCTCGTCTGATTTCGAAATGCCAACCCCTAAACTGGCCAATTGATAAACCTCCTGAGCCAAGGGCCTTTGATCCACTCCCAAATGAGCCAAACTACCCATGGATTTCCGGATGAGAGAGGCCACCACGTTCACCTTCCCTAGATGGTACAATATGTTCATGTCTTAATCCTTGAGCAATTCTAACCACCGCCGCTGCCTTAAATTCAATTCTTTTTGCTTGAACAAGTACTGGAGGCTCTTGTGGTCTGAGAACACATCCACATGGAACCCATAAAGATAATGCCGCCATATTTTCAAAGCAAACACAACTGCTACAAGCTCCAAATCATGTGTCGAATAATTCTTCTCGTGGTTCTTGAGCTTCCTTGAAGCATATGCTATAACCTTCCCATGCTGCATTAGCACACACCCCAAACCGACCCTAGAGGCATCGAAATAAACCACAAATCCTTTCGTGCCTTCCAGCAAGGCCAATATTGGTACCGAGGTCAGCTTTGACTTCACTTCCTAAAAACATTCTTCACAAGTGTCGGACCATTGGAACTTAACTGCTTTCTGCGTCAATTTGGTCAATAGGGAGGCAAGGGTAGAGAATCCCTCCACAAACCTCAGATAATACCCTGATAAACACAAGAATCTACGAATCTAGGCCAATCTTTTACTGCTGCAATCTTCTGGGGATCCACTTGAATCCCTTCACTTGAGACAACGTGGCCCAAAAAGGCAACAGACTCCAACCAAAACTCATATTTTGAAAATTAAGCATACAACTGGTGCTGATGAAGAGTCTACAAAACTTCCCTGAGGTCCTCAGCATGATCCTCCCATCTCCGCGAATACACAAGGATGTCGTCAAAGAAAACAATCACAAAGGAGTCTAAAAATGGCTTGAAGACCCGATTCATAAGATCCATAAAAGCTGCCGGGGCGTTGGTTAGCCCAAAAGACATGCCAAGAATTTAAAGTGACCATAGCGAGTTCTGAAAGCAGTCTTGGGAATATCCTGCTCCATAATCTTCAATTGGTTATATCCTGACCGTAGATCAATTTTGGAGAAGAACCTTGCACCTTGCAATTGGTCGAACAAATCATCTATCCGAGGCAAAGGATATTTATTTTTGATGGTGACCTTGTTGAGCTGCCAATAATCAATACATATCCGGAGCGACCCATCCTTCTTCGTGACAAAGAGAACCGGAGCACCCCACGGCGACACACTCGGTCGTATGAACCCCTTTTCTAACAAGTCCTTTAGCTGCTCCTTTAATTCCCTTAACTCTGCTGAAGCCATTCTGTATGGTGGAATAGATATTGGCTGCGTATCAGGCAATACATCAATCCCGAAATCAATCTCCCTATCTGGCGGAATCCCTGGAAGCTCGTCCGGAAATACTTCAAGAAACTCATTCATGACTGGCACGGACTCGGGGGTAGACACTTCTGAAGTGGTGTCCGCCACCAGGGCCAAATGATAGATACACCCCTTCTTAATCATCTTTGAAGCTTTAAGGTAGGAAATAAACCTACCCTTCGGCACCACACCATTTCCCTTCAACTCAATAATTGGCTCATTAGGGAACTTGAACCCCATGACTCTCGTTCGGTAGTCAAGTTTGGCAATGCACGAATAACGCCAGTCTATTCCCATAATTACATCAAAATCCGCCATTCCAATCTCGATAAGATCGGCCGTGGTAATACGACCACACACCGTGAAAACACAATTCTTATAAGCTCGCCCGGCTTTAATAGAATCACCAATCAGAGTCGATACAGAGAACGGCTCATGAAGCAGTTCGTGTTCTATCCCAAAGCTTGAAGCAATGTATGGGGTGACATAAGACAAAGAGAACCCCAGATCAATAAGAACATAACAATCAATGGCCTGAACAGACAAGATACCTCTAACCACATCTGGAGAAGCCTATGCACTCTGGCGACCACTCAAAGCATAGAACCGGCTAGGTCCACCTCTACCACGAGCTCCACCCCTAACTGTACCATGTCCTGCTGGGGCTGGAGGATGTACAGATGATGTGGCGACTGAAGAACTGGACAACTGAGTAGATACCCTACCCATGCCCTGACTGGGCACATGATAGTCTCGCTGAATATGACCTCTCACCCCACATCTGAAACACACCGGGATATCCAAGTAACAAGTCTCTGTATGAAATCTCCCACACTTGGGGCATAGGGCCCTCCCCTACTGCTGTGATCTCCCTCCTGAACGACCGGACTGATGGGATCTCCTACTGTCTGAACCTGGTCTCATGCGGCTGCTCTACTGATAATTATGCAAAGATGGTGGTGGGCTCACTGAGGACTGATCATACGACTAAGATGGCCCTGATGGCCTTCTCCCCTGAGCTGATCTCCCTGAGTGACCCACTGATCGGGCCCTGCTGCTACTCTCCCTTTTCTGCCTGAATCTTCAACTTCCTAGCCTCTGTGGCCTGAGCGAATCCCACTATCTTTCCATAATTCATATCTGAGTGTAAGGCCGTTGTAGTAGCCTCATTCACCACCAAATAACTAAGGCCCTGTACAAATCGCCGAACTCGAGCATCTATGGTCGATACTAGCTGAGGAGCATACTTGGACAATATCACGAGCTCCATGTGGTACTCCCAAACACTCATACTGCCCTGCTTGAGGGCCTCAAACTCAGTGGCACGGGCTGCTATTGTTCAACAGGCAAGAAGTGGTCCATGAATGCATCTACAAACTCATCCCATTTAGCTAGAGGTCTTCCCTCCCCACGAGAATCCTCCCACATCTCGAACCACGAATATGCCGCTCCCCTCAACCTGTATGATGCAAACTCAACTCCCTATGTCTCTAAAGACTTCATCACTCGGAGGGTCTTATACATTTCATCAAGGAATTCATGCGGATTGGCCTCTGGGTCTGTGCCTGAGAACTCTGGAGGGGCTAGCCGCAAAACTGGTTAACTCTAGAGCTGGCGGAATCTCCCTATCTGCTAAAGGATGTAGGGGCATCCTGAGATCTTTGGGCCTGAGCAGCTACTAACTGGGTCAACATACAGATGGTTCCTCTAAGGTCCACATCTGAAGCCTCGGGACCAGGAGCTGGGACGGTATCAAAATTAGGAAGATCAGCGGGAGCGATGGTGGCACCCTCTGCCGCTGCAGGAATAGGAACACTCTAGTCAGGGACAGACGGGCCAGGTAGATTCAAGATTGGGGAGTCGGTCTCACCCACGACATCAGGTACATGATTCATAGCCTCACTCGGGGTGGCGTTGGCCCCAAGGCCGAGTCTAGCTCTATTCTTAGGTGCTAGTACTGAAAATTTCATAACAAAGCACGAGTTACACATAGATACTTTCACATTTCACTTCACCGCACAATACAGAATAACAAAGAAGTGAGAAATTTCCTAAATGTCCATGCAGCCCCCTACAATAGATGTGGTCGACAACACACCGATAAGAAGGGCCATACTAGACACGGCTCCGAGACACCCTAGGACTCTTTTAAACCTTAGGCTCTGATACCAAGTTTGTCACACCCCAAACCGAGGGACATGACCGGCGCCCGACTGGGTAGCCCCAATCAAGCGGACCTGGGTGCCTTTCCTATCCCACATGTTACCCCATGTTTTCATTACTCAATATTCCAAGAATTATCCATATATAATTAAGGCCATGTTTCTTGAGTTTTATAGGCTTAGTGATTCCTTGGAGGTTTTTGCCAAGCCCATTGCCAGTTTTGTACCCACTCCAGCTCAATATACTCTCAATCTTATTGTCCCACCATATATCTTTATCAACATCATTAACTTGCTCGATGTGGTGATAGGTCTCCCCACCTAACTTTCTTCGTCCCCCTACTGCCGGAATGGTCTGACGACTGTATATAGGATTTCTGCCATCACTGTGGATGATCACTTCTTGGTGATTCCATTCAAATTTTATCGCCTGATGCGATGCTACGGCCCCAGCGACATGGATCCATGGTCGTCCCAACAGAACAGTGTAAAATTTCGGCGCATCTATCACTTGAAAATCAACATCGAACCAAGTAGGCCCCATTTCTAAACACAAACTAATCTCCCCAATGGTGGACCTTTGGGAGCCGCGAAAGCTTTCACATTGTTGGCTCCGTCCTTTATTTCATGCAGTCCCTTACCCAACTTCTTGAGTCATATTAACGGACAAATTTTGAGGCTGGACCCTTAATCGATCAAGATTCTGGTGATAAAATAGTCTTCGCACTGCACGGTGATATGCAGTTCCTTGTTGTGACCCAACCTTTCAGTCGGTAGCTCATCTTCATGAAAAGCAATTTTATGGCTTTACAATATATGTCCTACCATGTTAGCCATTTCCCTCCCAGTGATGTTTCTTGGCATGTATGCTTTACTCAGCACCCTCAACAGAGCATTCTTGTGTGCCTCAAAATTTGTAGCAAAGCTATGATGGAGATTTGTGCCGGTGTTTAGTTCAACTGGTCGATGATCGGGTATTCCTTGGCCTGTATCTTTCTCCAAAGATTATCCGGCCCTGTCTCAATGATGGGTGATCGATTGGAGGTCTGCTTACTTGACTCATCTAGGTGTTTCGGGGTACAGACCCTACCAGTTCTTGTCATACCATGTGCGGCAAAAGTTTTCTCAAACCTAACCTTACCTTTCCTACTTGCCTTGGCTGTATAGTCCCATGGTATATCCTTCTTATGGAATGGCATCATGGTCGGCATCGCCACTGCGATCGGCGTGGGTATCTTTACTCCAAACAGAGTGTGTACCTTGGGTGGTAAAACTGCAACTTTGAATGGTGTAGGTGCACTTGCTGGAGACACGAATTCCATCTCAATTGGCGCTGGTGTCTTTGCAGATGACGTTGTTTCAAACTCAAGTGGCACGGACATACTCAGTGTTCCCCAGATGGCTGAATCTGGACTATGATCGGATTAAGAGTAACTATTGGCTTCTTTGGGTCATCACCTTCTGCGATCAACCCGATTGACCCTTCGGGATCCCAATCATCCTCTATTTCAATCATGTGAATGCCTCCATCCTTGTGGTCTGGCAGAGTATTATTGCGGACATTTGGAGCAAGTTCATTTTCCACAATAATCTTGTTGTCAATTAAAGTCTGGATCTTATCTTTTAGAGAACGACATTCGTCAATGGTGTGTCCTTTCTTGCCAGAGTGGTATGCACAGGATTTGTTTGGTTTAACCCATTGAGAAGGGTTGTCAGGAGTTGCAGTAGGGATAGGGGTGACATAACCAGCAGCTTTGAGTCTATCGTATAACTAGTCAATAGGTTCAGCAATGGTGGTATATTGCTTCGGAGGTCTGCGGTCAAAATTTGGTCGGGATCTAGGGAAGTTTTGGCATGTAGGAGGTGATTGATAGTGGGCTGGTTGAGCATTGTAAGCTTGGTAAACATGTGCGAGTTGGAAATATCTGGGTGAAGTAGGCTGATATGTGGGAGGTGGAGGTGATTGATAAGTGGGTGGTAGAGTTTGGTAAAAAAGTGATGGTGCTTGGTAGTTTGGAGTAGGCTGATATATGAGTAGGGGTATTGGATACGTTTGGAATTTGATAGGGGATTTGGTTCTCTGTGCAACCATTACGGCCCCTACGTCCCTTTTCTTGGACACACCACCAGACTATAGGGCCTTATTTGTAGCTTGCAAGGCCACGAAATTAGTAACCATACCGCTTTTGATGCCCTCTTCAATTCTTTCGCCCAGCTTGATAATGTCAGAGAATTTGTGGCTCTCAATCATCATTAGTCTTTCATAATACTGCGGGTCATGAGCCCACATGAAGAATTTGTTCATTTGTTCCTCTTCTAAGGCAGGACTAACCTTAGCAGCTTAGGACCTCTAGCGAGTAGCATACTCGTGTAATGTTTCTGTGGGCTTCTTCTTTAGATTTTGAATACAGAACACATCTGGTGCATTCTCTATGTTAAACCTAAACCTGTCCATAAAATCGGATGCCATATTTACCCAACTCGACCATTTCTTCGAATCTTGGATAATGTACCAAGACAGAGCATCTCCTTTCAAGCTCCTCATGAAAAGCTTCATGCGGATTCTCTCGTACTTCCCTACTCCAACCATCTTGTCATAGTACATTCTCAAATGTACTCTTGGATCCCCCGTACCATCAAATATTTCAAACTTTGGAGGTTTGTACCCCTCGGGCAGTTCGACATCGGGTTGTATGCAAAGATCTTCATAGTTCAGCCCCTCAATTCCATTACTTCCTTCAACGCCTTGAATTCGGCTAGTCAATTTCTTAAGTTCTTCATCCAGGTTCCTGATGATTGAGTCTTTATCATCAAAATTCGGTGTGTTTGAGATGGGTTGGGTGGAGTGTAGCACAGTCTCCACATAGATGGGGGTGTTATGGTGGGTGTGAAAGTGGTCATCTGTGGAGTTTTGGGGTTTTGGGATGAGCAGCGGGGTGTTGTTTAAGGTATGGCCGGTGTTGCAGTGGTGTTGAGGAGCGGGATGGTTTTGCAGCTTTGGGTTGTTCTATGGACGTGTAGGGTTCTGAGAATTTGGGAAACTCATATCCGGAGTGGTGAGGTAAAATGACAAATTTGCCAAATTCTGAACCTGATCAAGTTCTTCTAGGAATTTCAGCAGCTTTTCCTCGAGTTAGGATGCATTTTCCTTGGAAACCTGAGTTCCATGACCATGAGTGACCTCTACCCATTCAGTTGAGTTTTCCTTTCTTCTTGTTTTTGACAGGACTAAGAGGAGCAGTGGGTGGAGGGCCCCTGTATCTCGTGGAATAAGATGATGTTGCCAGAGTGCACGAACTAACCTTTGGGGAGGGGAAATAATAAACAAAAAAAGGTAACAAGTTAGTGAGGATCATAAAAAATGTTGCAATATTTAAACATATAGCATAGAAATATAAAGCGTGTCCTAATTTGGGAGCCTCATTGTGCCCGAAGGAGGCCTAGCAACAAGTTCATTTGGAGAACTTAGGATGATAAATGCCTCATTTCATTGATAAAAAATAGATGAATCCCAGATTGATTCTAAATAAACAAGAAATAAAACTCACTAATGGCCAATAGCCTTATTACATTTTATAAAGCGAAAAGATAAACTCCTATCTATTTGGTCCCAGAAGAACTTTCCCCATGTTGAATGCTTCGTTGATCTAATCGTCCAGCTCACATAGGTTCACCATTAAAAATTCCCTTATCAGGTGTTCTCCTTCGTTTCCCTCAGAGTTCTGGCAGTCAGTGACTCTCTTCCTCACTTTTCCTTCCAATTCCAGTAGACTGTATTCCAGATATTCCATGTTTTCTCTAGCTTTGGCAGCTCTCTCTTTCCACTCATTGATTTGGTCATTTGATGGAAGACTCCTCCACCAATCTAGCAAGAGCGGGTGTATGCTAATCATACCGAAACTTGAACATCGTGCCTTATTTTCTGCAAAAACAAAAGGGTTAGACCCTACCCCACCAGACTCGAATACTTAATATCAATAATTGGCATAAAAGAATTTAGTTCTCCAAATAAATGCACAGAATGTGATGATGTCCGTTTGGACCTTAGGGAAACCTAGTGGACTTTGGACAAGGCCATATTAAAGAGTCATTATGCGGACAACATAACTGACTCGGCTAGGCTCGACCATAATGCATGCATAGTTAAACAGATTAAGGTTTCTATGTGGTTTTAGACTGATACCCTTGAGCGGAAAACTCAAGGTGGAAGGCACGGAACCATCGACTACACTGTTGATCGACTGGTTTTACCGCAAATATGCCTTTTCCAGATTTAAGGGGTGATAATATCGGAAGAGCGCAACCACTGATTATAAGCGTTGCTATGGTATTTATTTGGCATGAGTGGAATATGATATTGAGCATGATTATACAATAATTAAAAGCATGTTTCACATATTTGCACGTTAAGAAAAGTAGTAAATACAGCAGTTTCATAATTTAAAGCAGTAATAAAGGGAAGAAACAAAAGACAAGTCAGTTTTTGCAATTGAAAAGGAAATTGAATGCTAAAAGGAACTAAACAAGTAATTTCACATAAAGGAGCATAAATTCACAATGATAGTCTGAAATGGTAAAAGCCTAAAAATCCCTAGCAGAGTCGTCATGCTGTCGCGCCCCCTTTTTCTCATGAAATCAGATTTATGACATTTGGAGGGACAACTCGTTCCTTTTGGGAACTGGGTTTGCATTTACAGAGTCGCCTAATGATTAAGGTGTATTAGGACACCAATAGAGATTCAAGTCTAAGTTTGTTTGAATAACTAGAGATTGGGTAAGGGCTTGAAATTATCCCAAGGGGAACTAACACCCCTGAGGATCCACTAGTGTGGTTCTCGGCCAAATAGTTATTGCGAATTTAGCAAATAGACAGGTATGGGCTCAAATATTAGAGGATTTAAACATATAAAAGAAAGAACATTTGAAAGGAGTTTTAAAAAAAAAGAGTTTGCAAATAAACGGAAAGGGGGTCCTAGGTTTATATTTAATATGGATCACCCCACACAATGTCCGTTAACCACTCCTCAATGAGGGGCTACATGTGACATTATCGCGTGGTCATCATATCCATATCTACCCTTCCGGCCCCATTAAGGTATTAAAGCGCAGATTGATCTCGATTACTATTACATGCTATTACCCACCCCATTCCTATCAGTCTCGGAGGTACTTAGGATTACTAATCCTAAGAGGGAGGGATATTAGGCTTATATGAAGTTTTAAAGGTAAAAAATCTAAGGCGACATACAAAACATATAAAGACTACACATTAAAGGGGAAACACATGAACACATAAAGCTCATGTATACGTCCTCCAAACAAAACAATCCAATGGCACGACTTAAACAAATGAGTAGGGTCTGATTCTAAAAAAAAACTAAGGGAAGAGGAGATTGTTGTATTGCAGAAGGCGTGGCTTATTACATGACACAGTTAGGAAACAGAATCAGGTCTTCTTACTGATTGTAGCCCTTACACAAATGACAAAGGCGAGTTCAGTTTTATTTACATTGGCTAAGGCGTGCCTAAGCATTCAAGTGGGGTCCTATAGGCATAATATCTACTTAATTAAGAATGATGAAATAATAAAACTCAAAACCAATTGTTCGAAATCCTATAGGCATACTTGCTAAACCTCATTAAGTAAGGGAATTAGAATACTGAAAAAGAGATTCAGAATGGACAAAATTAAATTAGACCAATTACAGATTCTGCAAGTGATAGTATCTACTATTACTTATTTTAATCTCTAGGAGCATTATATCTAACATTGACTGTGAACGAAGCGAAACAGATTTATTTAAGAATCCCTATAGGCATATTTCTATATCACGTTACTGGATTATAACCACTTGGGCCCTAAATCATGATATCTAAACGTGCAAAATTTTAGATAATCCCTATAGGCAGGTTATCTAGATGTGAAGTTAAACATGTAGAATAAATCTCTATAGGCATGATGTTTAATGTGAAAAATTAAAATACCCTATAGGCATGTCTTCTAAATGCAGTTTTAATATGCAGAAATTAAAATATCCTATAGGCATGGTTTCTACCCTTGACATGCATAAATACCCAAACCTTTTCACTAGCCAGCCCCAAATTTTCATGACAAATTATTACAAACCAGGAGTAATAAATTGCATCAAAATACATAAAAATACAACTAGAGGAGTCCTGATTCTTGGTTCCTCCCAGAGCTATGGAATAACTACCTTAAGATGCCATTGTTTCGAAGCCTTTCGCAAACTTGAGTGTGTCATAGTTCCCTAAAGGCCTCAATAGGACCCCGGGCAGTGCTCACGCCCAAATCACATCACTAGAATAGGGACAAGTGCAGTGTGGAAACGCCAGCCCTCATGTGTCCAAGTTCAGAGGGTTCTCATGGGTCCCAAGTGATTGTTTCCAACTCGACCTTACACAATGGTAGGAAGAGCGGGTGCTATAGATTTTACACGAATAGTGGTATCGGGGTCAATTTTTCCATAGAGAGCTTGGAGTGGAGTTGCGTATCTGTCTAGACTAGGAATGCATTTGTGCTTCTAATTGCACTCCTAACATTTTTTGGTTTTCTTTTATCAACTACAATTATCAACTAAGGATTAAGACTAAATTATGCTAAAGGGATATTTTCTAAGTTGTAATTAAGATAGAGAAAGGCACTAGAGTCGTGGCATCACCTAGGTGGTTAATTAACGGGTAGAAACTACTAATAATAGAATGACATATTTGGGATCAATGTAATAACCATTGCACAATTGTACCCACTCTCATACCTCTCGGTAGAGAGAGCGATTTTGCCCAATTGACTCTCTCGAGACCAATTGGGTAGGCCAATTAGACTAAGCAACTAGGGTTCAAGTAGGGTGATTACTCTCTCGAGATTTAACCCGTTAATTTGGACTACTATTTCTCATGGTTTCATCCCAATTCCTTATCAATTTTGGTGTCATAGACTCTTTCTCAAGAAGATTCAAAACCCACTAAGCTAGAATCAATGTTTGCAACCACCAATCCTTAATTAAAGCATAAAATTAACCCAAATAACAAACACCCAATATCAATCTATCATTAAGAATCAACATCCATCAATTACCCACACTAGGGTTGAGCCACAACCCTAGCTAATAGGTTTAGCTAGACAGAATTAAAGAAGAAATAGATGAAGAACTAAGCATATTAATTAATTGCTAAAGTTAAACTACAAGAATCTATGGAAGAATTAATGCTAAAGTGCCCAAAATAGGCTAAAACACAATTCTCACTAGCGTAGCTCTGGTTCAGAATATAAAACTTCACCTAAAAATGGTAAAATGTTCTATTTATAGTGGGCTGGAAAAACTTGACAAAATTGCCCCTGCGGGGTCGGTGCGGGCCGTGCAATCATGACTGTGGCCGCACTAGCTGTTTTACTTCCATTGCTTCCTTATCTGAACTGACTGGCCTGGACCGCGAGAAGGTATGACGCGGCCGCATGAAGCTGTGGCACGACCACGTGATAGTGACCGCGGCCGCATGGCTTGCGCTTGTCCAAAACTGCATCTCCTCTGAACTCTTTGGCGTGGGCCACATGGTAAGATGGTGCGGCCGCATGAACTGGACGCAGGCCGCGTAAAGTCGATCGCAGCCGCGTGGAATCTGTCTCAAATTGTGCCCTCTCTGATCTCTTTTGTGTGGCCGCATGCACAGTTGTGCGGTTCGCACCAAGATCTGATTTCTACCACTTCATTGGTCTTTTGACACTTGAGCAGGTTTCACTCCATTTTGAGCCAATCTTTGGCATAGCGTCACTTTGTCGCTCAAACCTGCAATCAAACACAACCTGTAAGCATTTTGGGACTATTTTGTAGCAAATTATACTCAAAGCATAGGCAAGTATGGGCATAAAACA